>CAJNYU010001944.1:0-181846 GCA_905331475.1 Rotaria socialis | reverse complement strand
ATGTTCGTATTCCTAATATCATAAATGTCGTTTATTTTATTTTTTGAATATTTAAATAGCTACGTGAAGTCGAAGCAAAAAAACTATACGAATTAATGGAAGCATTTAAAGAAAAAGCGAGGCGATGATAATGGATAGTGAATAATCACGTACATGAATTGTCGACAATTAAATCCAGTCATTATGTACGTGTATTTCGAATGGAATCAATCAAGTGTTTACTATTTGAATGCTGAGCTCGATGATAAAATCTGTTTGCTTTTTAGAAACACACGAAATAGTTAGTGATGTATTATGATGTCAGATTTATTTTAAACTTTTGAAACATAAGTACCATAAGATCGTTTGTTAAATGGTTCGTCTGTATTATATTACATAAAGCCTAAACATTTATGGATATTGATTTGTCATTATGAACCATAAAAACTATTGCAATGTCATTAAAATGACCAAGGAAGTAATTCATTAAGAATTACAAAATAATATTTATACAATCACTTTTATTCAGACCATCAAGTAATCGTCGTACTTGTTCTTTATTTTGAATATCAATTCTTCCACAAAAGTATTGTAAATCTCAGACATTTATGTTCCAATCATCAATAAAAAAAATGAATAATAAAATTATTAGTCGAATATTATATTTTATTAAGAAGAGAAGAAAAAAACGCAAATCTACCAAGTCTTGTATACACAAATTAATTAACTGCTAAAAGATATTCACACGACAAAAACTACTGATAACGACTACCACTACTCTTGCGTTTCATTGCTTCTTGTATTCGTCGTTCAAGTTCTTGAATTAAAGCATCATTGTGAGAATATGTTCCTGTTTGTAATAATGTATCTCGATGTTCAATTAAAACACCGAGCTGTTGATCAACTTGCTCTAAATGATCATTATCATCAGATACATGCGATTGAAGAGTGCCAGTCACTGTTGGTGTCGATGAAACTTCTTTTAATCTTATTGAATAAAGAATAAAAAGATTATATTTAAAATGAAGGAAAAAACTGAACTTTTTTATTCTTACTTATTCAATTCATTTTTAATATTCTCTAATTGTTTATGATCACTTTTCATAATTTCACTTTCTTCAGCAGCTAAGTATCTTTATGAGAAAAAAACCAGATATATATATAAATAAATTTGTTTATCAATTATTTTCCTTTCTATTTACCTTAATCGCATATGTTCTAGTTCTTGTTGTTGCTTTTGAAGTTGAAATTTTGATTGATCCTGTTCACGTTGTTTAAGACGTTGATATTCTTTTAATGCTTTAAGCCATTGTTGTTTGTAACGTTCACCTGATATCACTGACGCATCTAATTTACGTTGAAGTTCATTCTAGTAAAAATGAAAACATAGGTATTATTTTTTAAAATAAGAAAATTTACTTTTTCAAGTGTGAGCATATTTATTTCAGATTGAAGTTTAATTTCTGGTGCGCTACGTTGTTTTTCTTTATAAGAAAAAAAGTCTTGTTCTTTCTCACGATAACGTTTTTCCCATTCAGCAACGGAACGTTTTAAACGTATGATTTCATCATCGAGTGCTTGATTTTTGCTCCTAAAATAAAACAATAAAATATTCTCGTTTCTTATTAATACGATTTTATTTAACAGATACCGTTGATATGACTGATGTATCAAAAAAGAAAATCGACTTTTGTCAAGGATAGTTTAGTCACAAGCTTAGAATAACTTTTTTTCTTAAAAAAATTGGAACTCTTCGAGTCTTTTGAATAGATCTAGGTGTTTGAAGTCTATTTATTCAAAACGAGCAAAATATTATTGGATTCGATTAATTATAAAAAGAACTGTTTCTACTAAAAGAACATTGTTCAAACTAATTTTTAGCTGATTATTATGATAAATGGTGGCAATACAATTCTTAAAAGAACATACGGTATTCCTACGTTCTACTGTAACTCTGATTAATTTTACTAGTCATTTCAGCTTAAAACTCAATATTATCAGTTAAACTGAATGAAAACTTATAAAATATAATAATATTGATTTTAAATTAAAATTTCGTAGTTAAATTTTCCTTACACTATGTTGGAAACTCAATTAGATACGGGTAAAATAGAAGGATAGATTCGTCTTCATTTTACTGATTGATATTCAAGAAAATATTTTTTTATACCCGATTGACACTACGTTTCTCGATAAGTACGAGAAGAAGATCAAAATTCTATTTACTTTTCAAGTGTTATGTGATGTTCTGACTGTTCTTGTAAACGTTTTGATGCTTCACGTATTTCTATATATTTATTATCATAATCACGTTTTAAATCAACTTGCATACGTTGAATCTATAATCAATGAAAAAAACAATGTTGAAATATTAATGAAGAAAAACAATCGATCATTTACTTCTTGCTCTTTAACATTTAAATGTTTTTCTCGTTTTTCAATATCTGTTAACGCTTTTTTCATTTGTTTCTCTAATTCACCATATTCTTTCATCTAAAAAACACAAAACAAAATCCCAATATATATATATATAATTACAGTATGTCGAATTCTATTGAATAAACCTTTTTTTGTAGTAATGATTCACGCTCTCGATCTTTTTCTTTAAATGCTTCCATTAATTCGTATAGTTTTTTTGCTTCGACTTCACGTAGCTATTTAAATATTCAAAAAATAAAATAAACGACATTTATGATATTAGGAATACGAACATGTTTTTCAAATTCAAGTTCTTTGCTTTCTTTCCATAATTGTAATTCATATGCTGCTTGCAAGTGTGCATCATCATGTGGACGTTGAAAAACTGCATCAAGATGTAGATTATGCTAGAAAAAAAAAGAAAGAAGAAGAAACCAGTAGCTCATATATGTTTATCTAATCATCTTATAGTTTACCCTCAAAGAAATCTACTGAGGGAAGACAACAAAAGATTTATAATTTTTGTTTCAAGTAGAAAATCAATCAAAATTTGGGCTTAAAATGAGATGCAAAATTTTGAAAGAAAGATTTTTTCTCACACCCTATACAAGAAAAGTTCGCATACTGTTACTCTAAACAATAGAGCAAATCTTGTCTAGTTCTGGTTCATTAAAAATAGTTAATAAAAACATGCATGAGGATTTTTAAATTCACAGTAACGCGGTTTTATAGCTTCGTATGCATCATCTTTACGTAAATGATTTCGGTTGAAAAGTAAATCAATTGATTAAAAATCTCCCACAAATCATACCGGTGGAACAGATGGAGGTCTAGATGTTGTAGAAGAATTCAGATGAAGTGTGCCAAGATCCTCCAGTATGACTGTAACCAATAATTCGCCAGATTTTCTATAATATTCTATTTATTTTAAATATAATTCTAATAGATCTCTTACTCAGTGTTAGCTCCAATGACGGGTAAAGTTTGAGTCCATGTTTGTCTCCAGCCGAGAATTCCATTAACATTGGATGAACAACGTTGCTTTTCAACTTTTAAAACACTGTCTAATTGTAAACGAACAAGACCAAATAATTCGTCTTTACGTTCACTACGGTCTTGATCACGACAATAAACTTCAACAGTCAATGGTTCACGATGAAAATGGGATGTTAACTGTTCGGTGTCAACAGCAAAATTAAATATACACAATCCATGCGGTAGTAAGTGTTCATTGGGTGGTGTTGATGATGTATATGGCATATGTAATGGCGGATGAGTTAAAATTGGTGTTGAAGTACCAAGAAATGGATAAACATAACGGCAATATAAATATGTTGAATGCGACAAACGTAGATTACGAAGAGATTTCAAATCAATTGATAAACAATAATGATGAGAGAGATGTTGATCACTTGTACCATGGAAAATTGGTGACGAAACATGGTCATCTGTTGTAGCATGGTTATTGATAGAGATTTGTTGAACGTGTTGTGAAATACTACAAGTAATGAAAATTAAAATATTTTTGTCATTTTGGTTAGCGATCTACAGTATTGGCATAACTACTGAACAGGATATCTTTGAATAATGATTGCACTGAATCCGTTTTTATTCAGAAGTCTTAAAATCTAGGTTTGTCGCCACTTTAAAATATGAATTCTATCAGAATATGCCTCGTTGTAGTAATGTGTTTCTGCTCAAGGGGGAAAAGCAAGACTCGCCTACCTCACATATTTTCCTTGTACTTTCGTCGTATTTCAATTTGTTTTGAAGTACGGAAGTCTCGCCTTTTCGCCCTTGGTCATAATTCACTGAAAAACGTTTTGAATATGTCTAGTTAAACAAGCTAATGAGAACTGGGCTATTACTTTTCCAAGTACGTCAAGTCTAGTAGTTAAATTTTTTCTCTCGTCCGTTTTAGCTATTACTACTAAGAAAAAAACTCAAAACACCTGAGTTTCTAAACTTTTCTCATTCATTAGACACTGAGTTGGTGGTCCATAAAATAGCTCTAATCCTGACTTATCAATGCGAAGTAGACAACTATTTTGCTATCAGACGTAATGACTATTCTTTGTCTTCTTCGTTAGACAACTATATTGCTGGTAACAAAATGATACAAGTGTTCATATCAGGAGTTCGCAGAAACAAAAAGCAGCTATAGCACAATAAATCACATTAATTTCTTTTTTCGCTTTAGAGAATATGAAAAAGGTTCAACAAGTTATAGGATAAGAAAACAAAACGTAAAATGATTAAAATTGTTAGATATTCTCAATCTTTTCGCAATCTACAGACTAGCTGATACAAAAAAAAGATATCTCTTGAACAAATGAGAGTCATGGTAAAAATTATTGTTACCTAAGTTCATTGTCAACAACTGAAGTATTTGAAGTTAGATTTTGATTGGCACTATTTGATTTTAATCGTTGTTGTTTATCATTATTTGGTTTTTGTTCACTTATTGGTATTTCTCGTGATAACTTAATTTCAACTTTAACAGTCGCTTGTGAATTTTCATCTTCACTAGGTTTTATTTTTTCATTGCCACTTGATGGAGCAAGTCGAAGATGAAATTCTTCTGTTAATTCATCAAATGATCTCTCCATTCCTGATTTTTGTTGTAATGGTTTAACAATTTTATGTAATGGTATATGTGTTTGACCTATTATATCATTTCCAGACCGCAAACTAAATTCAATCGGGCGCATTGTTTCAAAATAAGATCGAAGTAATTGAATTGATGAACGGATACGGACACTAGCACGTTCAGGATAGAATTGTGGTTGAATTAAATCATGAAATTGTTCTGTTGTTACTTTATTACCAAAAAGTGAATAATAAAAGCAATATCCATGTTGAGTATTTAATGCAGTACTTGACGGCAGAAGCTAAAATTTTGGAAATATATAGTGAAGTTCAAATCGATTACATATTTAACTAATTCTGTTGTTATATTTTTATAATTTCTCAAGATGGATTCTATCGATTGAATTGTAATTTTTAACGAAAATAAAAGTTATTCTTTTACAGGTCACATGTTGTCTGCTATGCATTCAATCTATCAGATAGACATATACAGATTTACCTTGCAAGGTCAGATTGTGCAATTGTTAGAAGATTTCTATTTCTCTTACAAGATACTACATAGATATTCATCATGATAAAATTCATTCGGCTATATTGAAGTGAAAGAAGAACGAACCAAAAACGTCTTAGGATAAGTTTGAGTACTTTAAAATTGAAAATTTTCAGGACAGAATTGGAACAAGCAAATGTTTTCAATAAAAAACAAGATATTAGTTGGTATCTTTCTGCTTCTTAAATTCAAATTCAATTTGTTAAGGATTAATTTGGTCTTTATTAATGACATTGGAATTAAACGTAATTTTAATGGCAAACATCTTAATTGTGATTTTATGTTTGAATATTTTAGCGACCACAATAATACTTATTTATCTCATTGATAATTCATCATCTTTTGCATCTATTCATTTTTTTCGTAGACTTACTTCGTTTTTTCATCTCTGTAGCTTGTTCTCAAAAGCAACGTATCACTCAATCATGATCCAACTTGTTTTTCACTCCTATTCTTCTATATAAACAGTATGTTTGAAAAAGTAAACATATGTTCAAACAAATTCGTAAATAGTCATATACAAAGAGTCCAAATCAATGTTGTTATATGAAATTCAAATAGAATCATGGCCAGAACACGTTGCTTATTTTATGTTATAGGATAAGTGGAAACCTTATATTACGCGTCACTAGGTCGAATCAGGGGTACTTGAACTAATACACTTTGATTTTACTTAAAATCATGAAACTATTAGCACATGTGACGATTAAATATCTCGTATTTTCTACTTTTGACCAAAGAGTTACATTTTTTTAAAACTGTCTTTCTGTTAAAAAAGTTACAGTATACAATTATTTTGATTGAGGTGTGTGTGTGTGACCGATTTTGAACGACTTTCAATCACATATTGTCTTTTGTTTTATATTTTTAGTCTAACAGAGTAAAAAAATATCATATAGAGAATCGATTAATTATGAAAATTGAAATTCAAGTGATGGAAAACATTTTAATGTATGAATATAACAAGACAAGAGGGTTAAATATTCATTGAAGTTTGAATTCGACTTCGTTTTAATAATTATTTCTTTATTCTTACATGTATGAGATTTTTTGCGGAACGTATTGTTATTGATAAACCAAATATTTCAGCTGATGAAACATCAGCGCCTAATTGATAATAACCTTTATCTTCAAGAAGAACTGGTTGAAGATGTTTTGAACGACTTGCTGATGAAGCGGATGATATGCCTGTAGTTGATGGTGTTTTACCTTGAACAGATTTCAATGAATATAAATTATTAAATAATCTTGTTTTCTTTTTCATACTAGTTTTTGATGTTGCTGATGCGCTTCTCGTCGATTGATCATCTTCAATGTATGCACAAATACTAAATTCTGATTTTAATTTTGGATATTTAGTTTGTAATAAATGATGCCAACGAATTTTCTAAGAATATATTCTCATTTAAGTGAATTTATTGTGTTCAAAAAAAACGATAATTACTTGAGCTGTATTTAATGGGCGAATATCAATCATAAAATAGCCAAGACTTTCACGTTGTCCAGACAATGCTGTTGCATATGCATTACATTTAATAACACTACGTTGTAATTTATGTTGTTGAAAAGTTTTTTTATCAAGTTCCCAAGCTAATTCTTGATTAATATCCGGTGTTGACGTGAAATCAACAGGATCTGTTGTTAGAATTTCACCATCAAATTTTGCATCAACAGTTAATTGACTTGATGGTTGACTTGGAAAATTTCGACCTTAAACATGAAGTATTTTTTATCAAGATTAAAATTCTATATAGATTTAAATACCTTCAAGAATCGAAACAACTAAAAGAATACGATCGGGTTGGGGCATTTACATGAATTGACAATCTGAACCTATTGAATTTCCTATTATCCAACAAAGACTGAATTTAATGATGAGTCACAAAAAAAACCATAGGATCTATACGTTGATATAGAAACGGACTCAATAGGAAAAAACTTGTCCTTGTTCAAAACTTTTTAGAAGCCACTTGATAAAAAAAAAGAGAATTCATCAAATCACAGAGCTGTAAAACGTGAAATCAAAATAGTTGATCATTTTAACTATAGATGTCGTTACATGGTTTACTATACACAATCATATACACGAGAGAAATTCGTCGAGTTGTCTTCAGATTTTATTTATTTGAAATTCATTCTGATGAATGAAAGGAACAAAAATAAATAAATATATCTTCAACTAAAATTCGATTCTCTATTTGATTATTACAGGAGCCTTTCATCACCTACTAAAGGAGTTGTTAATAGAAAAAAGAATGATTGTTAGTTCAATCAGAACAGATGTATGACATCAATTGATATTTGACATTGTAAATGACATGTGAAATACAAAGAAAAAAAGTCATCAATAATTCACAACAATAACAAACACAAAGACTTGAAATATTGTTTTCATGCTACATGACTCAAATTCAATAGTTTTGAAAAACAACGGGAATTGTTTTGAGTGGGATGATTTTATTGCTGCTAAAACTACTTAGACTTTACTTTCTCAAGGCAAGAAAAAATTTCCTTGAGTGAATCTCCGGTCAAACAAGGAAAAGCTTGTCGTGGTGTTTACTTGATGAAATTTTAATTGATGCAAACCAAATTTGAGTTCTATCACCAAATTTTTCTTTTGTTTTTGAGCAAATATGAAGTAAAAGACAGAAGAATATGTTTGAGAAAAATGAATTCATAGTAGAATTTTGTTGATTTTTCTTTTTCTTTTTATTCAAGAATCACGTCATTTTCTAACATAATTACATAAAATAGAATACACGCCTGTGATTATTATTCATTGTAATATAGAATCAGTATAAGAAACTTCTTTTTTGTTTACTTATAGATCTTAATATAGTAACATATATAACAATGAATAATAAATAGTAATGAAGTTGTTAATATGATTGACTCCGCACCTCTGTACAGTTTGCTCTTTTTCTACAGCTTCATGTTTTTCTTCATTATTCTGACGAAAGCATCTTATTATTTAAAATCATCTGAATTTTTTTATTCAATAGCATCATTCTATTTTTCAATTAAAGCAAATGGCCTTCAAATCTGACAAGCAACTTGTTAAAGCTGTTGAGCAATGTCAATTGAATAAAATTATTAATCTCATTAAGCATGGTTATAATATTCATGTGCGAAATACACTTGGAAAAAACTTTCTAATGTTCATCCTACAACAACAAGATCCATTATTAGCAAAAAGACGCATTCAAATATTCCGATATCTAATTGAGAAGCATAATCTTGATATACATTTATTTGATAATCACCATAAAAACGTTTTTAATTGGACTACACATCTTAATTGTACTGAAGAAGCACTTTATCTACTAAATTCATATCCAGGTGATATTAATATACTTGAACGTGATCAATCAGGTTCATGTTCATTACATTACGCTGTTGAACATGGTAACGAACTTTTGGTTCACGCAATTATCAATTATCTTCTACGTTACCGAATACGATTTGATATCAAAGATTCTCATAATAATACTCCAGAAGAGTTGGCAAAAAAACTAGGTTATAATAAAATATTTAATTTTCTTTCTCAAGCATGTCGATCAACAGTATTCATGTCAAGAGAAATACCAGTGCAAAAAGAAAGACCAAAAACTAATAAATCAAACTCATCGATAAAATCAAATCGGAGTGCAAGAATGAGTTTTTCATCATCATTATTAGTAGATTCATCAGAAAATTTCAATTTATTAGAAACAAAAATTAATGCAGCAAAACAATCGGATGATTGGAAAACAGTTGCAACATTACGAATGTTTAAAAAAAATAAGATCGAAGCAAAGTCAAATAATACATGTAAATATTATGAAAGATTTTTGCATCTTTTCTTTTTTTGATAAAATTTATTTTTCAACATTTTAGTAAATTCAATTCCTGAAACTAATACAAGCACATTATCTCTTCCTCCTCTTCGAAAACCTTCACCGTCCGATCACGCCAAACAATCTTTTACTCAACCAGAACAAATGTTACACTTAATGGAACCACAAATATCACTATCTTATCGACGACCATTCATACCTATGTATCCACGTTTGATCAATATGAATCCTGCTTTTCAACGTTTAGGATGTGCACAACGTAAAATGTCACATGCTTCATCTCGTCGAATGTCATCTGTATCGAGTTTTCGTAAAAGAGACTCCGAAATCAGCCAAATAAGCACTGCTACATTACAAGATATTCAAATGCGTTATTCTCTACCAGCAATTTATAAATCGCACCGACAATCAATAGTAACAACCAACTGATTAAACTATTTAAATGAAATTAATTTTTGTTTCCCTTAAAAGAATATTAATGACAGCATACGTTCAAGCAATTGCATGCCCTTAAAATATGTTTGTAACACTTCGTTAATTTTCGTGTTGTACTATTTTTATTTCATTCAGAGCTTGTAACAATAAATTCATGTTTTCCTTTAAAATCATAAAATATTCAAATCGAAATTCTCTTAGACTTTCATTAGTCCGAATTGATAATTCAGTTTAACGTGAGTTAAATCAATCTTTGATAACAGATATTCCCCGTCGAAAAATATATTCAGATTTTAAAACTATCCAATCAATGTAGATAGTCTTGGATGATATTTTTTCCTTTGTCATAAGTATTTATCGTATTCGTTGTCTGCTTGTCGGTATATCGCGTAAAATAAATATTCAAATTCCAAGAAAACAATTTGTAGAGAATACTTATAATTCTGAATTTCGTAATATTATTTTAATAATTTATTTTGGTATGGAAAGTCTGTAACGAAAGGTAATTGTTCATTCGATTTTTAAAAAATCCCACTGACGTGAGCTTATGTTTACTACCAAATTCGATTTAACAAAAAACAACTAAGTGTGTTTCTTTGAAGTACCTGTCTGTACCATAGAAGTTCTTCAATCAATTCAATTTAATTGAGTTGCTCCTTTTTTTCTTTTCTTCAATCAAATGTCTCTTCATAAAAACAATTGACAGCCGATAAAAATCTTCGACCTTTTGAAATTCAAAAGTAAAGAAGAAGAAAAAACCCATTCTCACATCATGACCATCTTTAGTGACATAATTCGATAAAAAGGCCATAAATATCATCTGATCTTTTCACTTTGACAATGATTATAAGGAAATAAGTATATGAAGACAACATGTCAATTTGATGATAATTGACCCCAACACACATATACATATGTATGTGTGATCATTATGGGAGTGAATGGAGAGTCAGCGAGAGAGGGATCACACATCTATGTGCACTGTCATTGAAAGACTTTTCGTGGTTAATTCTGTTAGCAAATCGCTAAGTAAGAGAAAGTGAATATTCGATTAGAGTAGTGAATTTAATCTTCTTGTTTCGCTCTATTATTAACCAAGATATAAAATCACACATCATGTCAGGAAATTATCGTTGACAGTAGAAAAGTAACAAAATGGCTAATGATTAAATGAACCAATAGACTTTACACTCGTTTTTTTTCTTCTTTGCCATTTAATTAAAAATTCGTTCAAGCAGACATACATATGAGTCTTCTTTCTATTCTTATGGGTTAGAAATAAGCAAAGGGAAAAAAAAGCATGAGCATAGTCCGAAAATATTTTTCTTATTCAATGAACAGATTATGTAGGTAGGTTGCATGTTGATGAAATTCTTTTATTTTCATGTCATGATTAACGCTATAGATAGCATAATCAGGTGAGAAAAGCTTTATATTAATTTTTCAAAAGATGTGAACTAACTTAATGATGAGGGTAATTGACAAAGACAAGATTCTTTTTTTCTGTCTTCGTTGGTTCGTCCTCATGCCATTTGATTTTTTTACGTCCTCCTTTTGACGATGAAAGAAGTGAGTTAATTTCGAAGACTCGTTCAAGCTAATTGACTTTTCACAGCGGGCACTAGAGAAGAGAAAAAAATAAGAAAAGTGAGTTGCTTCTGCTGTCGTTACAGAAACCGCTAATTAGAATAGAACGAATAGAATATGCCACATCAAAAGAGAAAAGTCACCCACTCAATCTCTATGTATGATGGCAGATGTAACGGTGTTTAAGAATGCTGGTCTACTTGTATTTCTCTATTTGAAAAGAAGTCTAATTTGGTCATTGAGAGAAAAAGAAAGAAAGAAAGAACGACTAATTTGATCAAAATTAAATACAGACAATCAAATCATGATGATGTATTATCTATCTATTTTACTTAAGTGATCATCAGGGAACATTTTTTATGGAATAAAGATATTACTGCATCCAGAGAGATATTTAAATTTATTTCATTTTTCTCCAGAGATATGTGATTGTATAAAAAGAATCGTTTAAAAATTTCTTTTTTTCACCGTGTCATTGAAATTCTAATACTTTTACTTATGGAAATCAATACAAAATAATATTTAGTGGAAGTATTGATATATTGCAATAAGTCATTTAGCACGAAATGACTTTGATTCATGAATCCATCTAACACGACGTGTAATGTTGCGATCAAAATAAATGACTACCTGCCTACCTAGAATGATAGAAAATCATGATATTCATTATAAATTAACTGTAAATGACAAGGTTGTGTATTCAACTTGAGATTATTAATAGTCTCTTATTTGAATACTTTATTTAAACTCTATTAAGTACTTTTTAATATAATTTCTATTGGTCTTTATAATTCTATTTTCAATGTAAAAAAAAAAACATAATAACTACAGATTTTCCTCACATTCTGACTTCTTCCCAAAGAAAACAAATGTCAGGAAAAAAGAAAACTCAAAATCATTTGTTTACAGCCACGAATAGAAATGTCACGCTAGTCGTTTACGTATTAGAATAAACACAAGTATACTCATTATTTCTGTAATTAAAATTTGGCTAATAATGTCAATAAATATGAATATTTCAATAAAAAGTATCTAACAAACATTTTAGAATGCATTAGAAGTTATTCATAAGGAATACTCAGAAAGAAATCTTAATTAATACCATACTCTGTGTTCAATTTTAATTGACATAAAATCACATATCTTACTAAATGTATCATAGTTAGGACTGTCTATAGGAATAGTTTCTTATAATTTAATTCTTATTTCTTGTATGAAACAATTATAAAATAAAAGCATGACAAAATATAATGTAATCATTGAAAATATGAGTTATCTTGACAAAATTTTGTGTTTTTGATCCATTTCAAAATGCTTACGGGTACAGATATAAGAAGAAGAAGAAAAAAGATGATGAAATAAGATTCTATTGTACTTGTATTAAATCTCTTATAGAAGATTTAAGTATTGTTAAACCTCTTTCGTCGTTTTTTCTGGAATAAATCGGTCGATTTTTTTCAAAGCCATACTAATGAACTAAATTGATTGGCTACATCTTATTCATTGGTCATATTAGGCTATAATTACATTCACCACCTTTACTATTATTCGTCCTGTCGTCGCTTTTTTGACGAATAGAAAAATAACGAGAGAGAGAGAGAGAAAATAACCAGAAAGAACAAGTAAAGAAAAAAGAGTGACGTTATTGATTAGTGTTTTGCTTCTTCTCTCTTTCTGCTCATTTCACGTTCTTTATATTCTTCATCGTCATACATAACTAACCTATTCACCGCGGTCATTATTAGATTATTCATTAAATAAATTTAAAAAAACAACAGACTAATAAAGAATAAAACGGTATAGAGAAAAGAAAACCATCATTATTATTACGACTATTTTCATACTAGAAGAAAGAAATTATCTAGAATGAAAAGTGGCAAAACTAAAACAACAGCGCATTCAATACCTATGATAGCAACAACAAGTGATGATTTATTAGATCCAAATAATTTGAAAGCAATTCATTCAATTGAAGCCATTTTGGGTATTCGAAATAATGATAATCATTATCAGCAACAACAACAACAACAGCATCCATTTTCGTCCCATCTTATACCATCACAATTAGAATTTCATCATCGAAGTAAGAAACGAACTTCAAATGAACATTATCCTGATAGTAAGTGTTTCATTGTACATAAAGAAACAGAAAATCAAAATTCTTCTTATTTCTTTGTTTTACTTTTCAAAGTTGTAAAATCTGCTCGTCGTATTAGTGATGAAACAGATGCATTAAGTAATAGTAAAAGTAATGGAAATTCAGAAGATGATCTCGCCGATTTAGACGATGACAATGATAGTAATGACCATTGTTCAACAAATAATCAACATAGTTCAAAAAAAAAACATCGTCGAAATCGTACGACCTTTACAACATTTCAGCTGCATGAACTGGAGCGAGCATTTGAAAAATCTCGTAAGTCATTCTAATCTTTCCATTAGATTTGTCTGATTTTGTTTTTTTTTAGATTATCCCGATGTATACAATCGAGAAGAATTAGCAGGCAAAATTAGTTTACCTGAAGTACGAGTACAAGTATGGTAAGAAATGTCATGATCTTCTAACTTTACAAAGCATTTCAAAAAATAGAATTAATCACATAATCCAAAAACTATCGAATTAAAATGAATGCAGATAAAGCTTAAACATAATTTTATTTTAGGTTTCAAAATCGTCGTGCTAAATGGCGTCGACAAGAAAAAGCAGAAACAAATACATTAAATATCAATCCAGATTTTCCGATGTCAAGTTTTCCAGTAACATCTAGAAATATTACAAATGCATCTTCGTCATCTCCATCGTGTTCATCATCGGTGCCATCAACATTATCAATGGATCCATGGCTTGTTACACCATTTTCAACATCGAATTCATCATATTGTTCCAATAACAATGGTTCAAATAATCATGGTGATATGCCATTTTTTCCAACAAACTGTAATGTATCAACACTTTATCCAGCACCATCCTATCCAACAGCACCACTACATCATCCATATGGTTCATTCTGTTCCGATCCCAATGAGGCTCTAAATGACACAAATAATAATGCTGATTCTTTTGCTCATTTACGTATCAAAGCCAAAGAATATATGAGTGCCATTATTGGAACAACAAATCATGCAAAAAACCATCTTGTATGGCCTCAAGGTGTATAAAAACATAAAGTTTTTTCTTCTCTTCTTTTGAAACTTTATGTATACAGAGAGAATTTCCTATTGTGTTGCTATGATTTGTTTTTTTTCTCTTTTTCTTCTTTTCATTTATACAAATATAATTCAATGAATTAGCTAAGTATTTCAATATATACTTTATAGATATTGCTTTGTTTCTTTATCATCTATTTAGTCACATTAAAAAAAGAACAAAAAAGGTCAGTCTATGTTATCGTATAATTGCTGAGAGACGTCATCATCATTGCTTATTTTTATTCTTTCTCGTCTGTAATAATTCATCGTGAACATAATGACGATCAATTTTGTGCTTATAGAGCAAGCAGTTAGACACACGCGACGAGATTAATAAAAAGGTAAGAGACCGACTGCATAGGGAAAGAAAAACGAAAACTCAAATATTATTACTACAATTAACGACACGCTATGTTGATTGTTTTAGGCGAAGATTTACCTATTTCTTCTACCTGTATAATATGATCAATTTTCTGCTCGAATGAACTTTTCTGTTTGTTGATTACTTCATCGTCATCATCACACCATAGAATGATAATAATTGATTTCGACTATACACAATTGATTTCTTATCAAAAAAAAGAAAAAAAAAAATATATATATATATTCCAAGAGATTACCTATTGTCACACAATAACGACGACGATGATGATGATGGTGATTATGATAGACCCAAAGGCAATAGAAAGAATTCTCAAGAGATATTATCAAATGCAATTGGGTCATTTGAATAAGAAAAGACCTTATCAATTTAAATATAAAATGAATCTGAATAATATTCAATTCTAATCATATATTTACACTCCATGATGACATTCACTAAATCAATAGATATAAATATATTTGATTAATTATAATGATAAATTGTATAGTTTATTTTTGCTGATTTTGTGTGAAAAATATCGATGGACATAAATGATTGAATCAGTTTTTAGATGAAATCAGTTTACTATTGATCCATGACTAAATTTCATGAAAAAAATTAATAAATATATATGAAAGCTAATGATCAATGGCAATTCTATGATAGTATAATTTAAATTTGAGAAACAAATTCTAAATTTATTTATTTATGTTGTTTATTTCTTTTTATAGCGACAGATTATGTTAAATGAAATATAATAACGCTGATTATATTGGAGGTGATGTTCTATTTAGTCTATCTTGATGATGTGATGCTACGATGACATTTGAACCATATTCATGCTTTAAGAGAAAAGTCACAATTGAGCTCAATTTTAAATCAACTTACGGATACAAGTTTTCCGAAAGTAAACGGACAGCAATTATTCAAAGTCTAGCGTAGAACAGTCTTTTTGTATGACAGTAAACTATGAGTCTGAAATCCTTTCAAGCGATTTATAGATCACTAAGTTCTGCGTGATATAATAGTCTTAAGGCAAAAGTAACTCATCAATGGTTAAGCTTCCTTTATGAAATCTGTCAATTAAAAGTTATTATCAAAGAAAAGTTTCAATTGAGCAAAAAATGAAAATAACAGATATGCATAGTAGTAATGTTGAAGGAACTTGGAAAATTTTTCAGTTACTAATAAAACTTTCTTTTTTCAGTTGAAAATTTGTTTTATTTGAATTGATACAATGTAAAATCTATTTAATAGATCAAAAATAGTCGATAAATTATTCAAAAAAAGAAAAAAAACAATCTCTTCAATGTGAAATTAAATATTGTAGAACTTTTGTGTCTATCGATTAGTTTTATTTAATCACTCTCAAGAATATTGAAACATCCCATTCTTTACGCCATTTTTAACTTTATCATCATTACTAGACAAGAGTACTTCTCAAAGATAAATATACTCTGTAAAGATTTCGTGCGTAAAGCCGCTTGCTATCATGGATTTTCTTTGTCTTAAAACTGGTACGAACTATTTATAGTTTCGTTTAACTATGTATTATTTCAATATTTTTAAAATAAATTAAAAATTGAACTATGTTGTTTTTTTGTTACATATGTTATAAATATAAGTAATGCTCATCGATGAATACTATGTTTTCCATTGCTTTCAACATTAGGTGATCAATTCAAATAATTATAATTTCAATAGTTTCCAGCATTTTATTCTATAAATTTATTAAAATCTTTACAATAAGTATTAATTGTCCTAATCATTCGCTATTCAATCATACCAACGATGAAAAAAACAACCGTTAGCTAACTTGAAAAACATCAGTAGCGAAAATTTCAGTTGAGCACAGACTGCTGAAGATTTTGTCATTGGACCAACTATGATGTCAATATCTACTTCGTATATTTTACTAGTTGATCAATGTAATGATAGTTACTATAAAATATGCAATTCTTATAATTTTATTATTTGAATTTTGATATATTCATGTGTGGTTTTTTTAAAAAGTTTATCTAAATAGTCTCATACATGGATAATTATTTTCATATACTTGAATATTAAAAACGAAGGAGTCAAATTTGACACTATCATAAAAATTTCTTGCAAGGTGCACTTATTATTTTAAGCAAGCCAAAAAAAGACATGTTAGTTTTCTAAGTTTATCTGCATTTATTGCGAAAGCATTGAACATTGAAATCGAAAAATGTTCAAATTAGAAGGTTTTCTTTTCGATTTGAAATCGCATGTTGTTCATATTTTGTCTTTTGTTTTTTCCTGGTCTAGAGTTTTGTTGACATTCTAATAACTAAAAGCATTAGACTTTTTCTATTTATAGGTTGAAAATACTCAAATTATTGATCATCATGATACTTAATTGTCAAGTTGAGTGATTTTCCTTTTTAATAATTAATTTTTTTACTTGTATATATTTAACTTGATATTTTTATCAATAACTAATATCAATTATCAAATATATATTTAGTTAAAGTTTTTTTCCTATATAAAATCTGTTTACTACAGAAAAAAGGTAATAATATTATATGGAAAATTGATCTAAATTATAGAATATCGATTTTTTTTTATCAACAATTCAATAGTAAAAAGATCTATGGCTGTTAAATGGCGACACCTTTCGTTCAGTCACCGACACTATCTTTCACTTATACATACATACTTTTTTTTTGTCTTTTCGTTGTTTTCTTATTTCTATTCGACCAAATAAAATCCGTTGTTATTTTTTTGATCGTTCGAAGTAAACTGTGGAATCTTCATATATTTCTTTCTCTTAAATAATAAATAAAATAAATGACATGCAAAACAATACCAAGATAAAGAATAATAATAATGTTTTTCGATTCAACTTTTTCTCAAACTTTTCATTCTTTTATTATTTATTGTTTGTAATAAATAATCTCAGTAAATTGAATTTCTTATTTGATGATTATTGATTTGTTTATTTTCTATATTAACGATTATTTCAGATTTTGCTCACTGTTATCGATTTTAAATTGACTATATTTTATTTTGTTTTGCTTTGAAAATTGAAAAAAAATGGCTTCATCTACTGTCGCTCAGCATGCTACGCAGCCATTAAATTTTGGACCAGAATGGTTGGTGAACATGTCTATTTATTGAGACAGAAAGTTCATGTTATTTTTTTCTTCTTCTATTCATAGGCTTCGAGCATTATCAACACCTGATCCAGCAACGCCGGCGCCATCGTCCAGTGGAAGTGGAAATATTTTTAAGTTTTCGGCAACAAAATATCGTTATTCGAAAGATGAAATATTAGCATTACGTGTTAATGTTTCTGAACGTTTAAGTGAAACTGTAAAAAATGAAATCATGGAAAATTTAAAAGATGTTGAAAGTGTTTTTCGTCCAAATATAATGGATCCTTTATCACTAACTCCACCCACTTCAGAAGAAACTGTAAGTATTTTCTTGTTGTTATTGTAAAATAAATAAAACTAAAGGAATGTATTTTATATTAGGCTAAAATGAATGCATTATCAAGCTATATATCTGGTCGAACACCGGGTGGTGCTGGTCGTGCTGGACATAATTCTCAACAATCACAACAAGATACGCGAAGTAATCGAGGTGGTGGTGGTGGTTCAGTATCAAATGGCCGAGGTGGTTCAAGAGGTCGCGGTGGACGTGATCATAATTATGGACCAAATCGTGCTAGTAGTAACAATAATAATAATAATAATAATTCAGATGATAACGGTGAAAATGAAAATACTGGTGATGAACCATCAGCATCGTCGACTTCGTCTTCATGGTCACGTGGGAACTATCAATCTCGTGGTGGATCATTTACAAATCGAGTACGATCTTTTGATGATCGGTAAGTTTTTCGGTCTAGTGTTCTATCTAACTGTAGATTGGTTAATCTTACGTCTTCTTTACAACGAAACAGTAGCTGTAGTTCTATACAGAAACTTGGCCTGGAACAGATTTCTTAAGATTAAGTTTTCCATAAATATGGATTGCCCATGAGAACAGGCCGATATCGCAATTTAGTCAGCATTCTATCGAATGGATGAGTCGAAGTAAACAGTTGTTACTTGTTTGTTCATAAGCGATAGTTCGTATATTTAAAAATAATAATACTTATTGGATACTTAATGAATAACGTATCATATTACTTGTGATAATTCAAATTGAAAAAGTGCAATTATTTATGACATGTTGCCCTGTGATTATATTTTCTTCTTATATACAAAAATTAAATGACATAAATATACAGAGTAAGGATAAAACAATCTATCAAGAATATATATGATATATGTATATTAGCCCCCTATTTAGCTCTTGTTGAATTTTTATTTTTCTCAATCTTTCTGTAATAAATAAATCAGACTTGTCTCATCTTGATAAATTTTCATTGTATTGAACATGCATATATTATAATCGTTTCTTCTAGGGAACAATCACAAACATTTCGTCGTGGTGGTGGTATAAGTACACGGCAAACATCAGAAGTTTGGCGTCGATCACGAGGGGATGACGATGAAAATAATCAACAATATGAAGATACATCAACAACAGTTAATGGTTCAAGTTCATGGACAGCTCGGGGGGGACAAACCAAACGTGGCGGTGGTAGTGGATCAATGGAGCAACGCACAAAATCAAATGAGAAATGGAATTCTAATGACGATCGACCTAGTATTACAACAAGAATTTTTCTTCTTCTCATGCCAGATCTAATTTATTTTTCTTCTAAGGCCAATTGAATAGTTATGAATCAAATCAACAACGTAGTGGATGGCGAACGAATTCATCGACATCTGATCGTGATTTTAATTCACGTCGTCAGCAACCTAAGCGAGATCGTAAGAATAATTTAATAATTGTCCTTCATCATGAATCGATTAGATTTAGTTAGTCAGGTTAAAAAGTTACTAGTCACTTGTGCTATATAAATTTCCTTTTTAGCAACGTTAGTTTTTTATTTAATTGAAAGAAACCTGGTATGATTTAGGGATGCCTGAATGGATGGATGACAATAATGATGATAATCAATTAAGTAATGCAACATTTGAACAAGATGGAACATTTACTAGATCATCATCCATTCAACAAAATAATAGTAATGAACAATTTAAAGCACAATCACAATCAGCATCTGATGAATCATTATCACAACATAATTCTGTAAATATTACTTTTATTGCTTGTTTTGTTATTTCATTCAAATTTATTTTTAATTTAAAGGATTCATCCAGACAGAAAGAAGAAATTCAACCTGAAAAACCAACATCAAAAGTAGATACAACAGTTGTTAATGCTTCTGTTGCACCTGAACCTATTAGTAAAAATTGTTTTCTATGGAATTCTATGATTGATTTTTCTGTTGTTTTGTCTTTTCTTGCAAACTTTAGTTTCTCAACCAACACCTCCCGTGCAACATTTTCTTCCGTCATGGGATGATGATTATGATCATAGTGATGTGGCAAAAACTGTTGTTGAAGCAACTCTTGCTGAAGTATATAAATAATTCAAGCCAATAGAATAATAAATTCTCTATTAAATTCTTTCTAGGATCATGATTATTCACCACCAATATCTGCGAATCCAACGCCTCGTCTTATTTCAATAGAGCCAACCCCATCGAATGTGCCTATTATTTCACAGCAGCGAACATCGGCCAACATTGATGATAAACAATGGTATTATAAAGATCCTCAAAGTACAGTACAAGGTCCTTTTTCATCAGCCGATATGGAACGTTGGTTTGCTGCCGGATATTTTACTGTTAATTTGCCTGTCAAACGTTTGGGTGAAGCACACTTTTCAACTATACAACAGTTAACAAAAGAATTAGGCCGTTTACCGTTTCGTACTGATGTTTCATCACTACCATCTACACCTGTACAAAAACAACAACAACAACAATCAATGGGACCTGAACCACAAAAATTTCATCTCCCATCATCAGCAACAACAAATAATGCCTATATCGAAGATTATCTCATGCAACAATCCCAACTGAGACAAAATGTGCAACATTCAACGATGTTCAATAGGTAAATTTGTTACTATGAAAGGTTTTCTTGTATGCGAATTTCAAGAATGAAGACTAATTTTCAAATTCTGATTGATTAATAAGCTATATCATTTCTACCAACATTGATTAATATTTGCTTTCAGAATACATTGTAAGGAAAAAATCCTTCGATCTAATTTATTTAAAGACCATCGAGATTATTATTTGATCTTTTAAAGTCACTTGTTTTATCAGCATGACAGCTCTCATGTGGAAAGAACCTTTTCAAGAAGTTATGATAGTAGATTGATCGAAATAGAAAATGTCTCGTTTACATTTCATACCTGTTGGAATGATAGAAGAATTAAGGTCCTCTAGCATAGTCACGGTATAGACTTGAATCTTCCTATGGGTCATAACTGATTAAGAAAAATAATCACAATCTTCATAGAAATAGTATCTGTTTATAATGTACGATCTAGTTTCTTATTGCGTTTCTGAAGAAGTAGGTGAAGAAATCTATCCTACATCGGTAACAGTAAAATAATCTTCTTGTGATGAGTAATACCAGCTATATCATTTTTCATATTTTCATCCAACCGAGACTGAGAAAAACTTTGTATATATATTTTTTTCTTTGTATGAAACTATTCTTATATTCAATAGATCACTTGATTCTTCATTAGAAGTACATCTTGATCGACTAGTTGAATGGAATTTTTAATGTAAAACAAAAATAACTTGAATAATGCGGAAAAGTATTCTCAAACATAAGGAGTTGAACATTTGCAGTATATAATCGATCACAAAGTTATAAGAATAATGCTTTCGATACAATAAATATCGTAAGACACTGGATAACGAAACTTACAGGAAAATCACTATTGTAGTTTCTATAAAAAAATATTGTTCAAAAATATCTAAGAGAACGAAGAAAATATTTCTGAATAAAACAGTATGTCTACAAGTTTTTCCATGGTCTGCCATTACTTAGTTTATAAAAGATCCCACGCAATGTAAAATGTAATAAGTTCATATAAATCTTTATAGGAATAATCAAGGGGGAACAAACTGATTTCATGATTTCATATGGAGTTTTTGATTTCAAGCGATTTCAAGTGATTACGGATGATTTCGTGTGATTTCAAATGATTTCAAGTGATTTCAAGTTGATTTCAACTTCCAAAATCAGTTTGTTCCTCCTTGGGAATAATATAAAAACGCATTTTAGACTTCTGTGATCTGGAGTTTTTGGTTCTCTGAATATAGATTAGAATGACATCGAAACGATTCTATCTTGTTCAGAAATGGTTTCTATATGATATGAACCTTTTTTACAAATAGAATATTCATAAAATCTCCCAGGAAGTCACTGTATATTGACGCTAATCAGATAATCTTCTACGATCTGTTCTATTAATTAGAAATTTTAAAAGTATTCTCTTTACACAAAACGATAGAACATCTAAATTTAATAATTCAGAAAGAATAATGAATCTTTTTATTTTTAATCTCTAGACAAACATCAATGCCAGTATCAACAAATGAGAGAAAACCAATATCATCTTCATCGAATATGTCATCTCAATTACCAGCAGCATATTTTAATTCTCAACAATCATCCTTATCGTCAATGTTTTCATCAAATCTGGCCAATGATCCTGTTAGAATTTTTCAACAACAACAATTACAACGAAGTTTTTCATCAACAAATCAACAACAATCCAATCCTCTTGTATATGATGAAGTGCAACGTTCATTACGTAATCTTTCATCTCAATCATCATCATCAAACAATAATTCATCATATTTTCCTTCAAATATATCATTAGCACAACAACAATCGAATGATTTAATGACACGTTTATCTCAAGCAATGCAAACACATGGTAAACAACAACAAGAAAAAATTGATGAAGAACGTCGCATTGAACAACAAAGACGTGAAATCGAATTTGAACGTCTGAAATTATTTCAACAAGCTGAACAAATACGTTTACAACATGAAGAAGACGAAAGACGTCAATTCGAACAACAAGAATTACGTAAAAAACACGAAATAAATAATAATAGACAAATGATTTTTGATCAATTAGCAAAGCCGATGGACAGTAAAAAACAATCAACAATGGATATCGATCCATTTTTAACATTTCAACAATCAATTCCCTACCAAAAAGAGCAGCAAGCTAATATTGAAGCACAACAGTAAAAATAATTATTTATATAGAAAAAGAGAATAATGAAAAGAAAGTATCTGTATTTTTCTTAAAATTTTCTAGAGCAGAAAATATTCGTCGATATCAAGAAAAATATCGAGAACAACCACAACCATCAATGTATAAGGTACCTGAGGCAAACAATTGGAATCGACTTCCATCACAAACTACTGAATCAGCTCAATTATATAATCTTACTGAACTTCAAAAACAAGAACAAGACAGACGTTCGCGAGAAGCAGCTGCTTTTGCTCATCAATACGTATGTCAAAAGCTAAGAAAAAACAATTGAGAAAATGATTTTATTTTCTTCATCATTTCTTTACCTTTTATGATTGTGTTGTCATTAAAATGATGCTCGAATTCAATGGTTTTGTTCCATTAGTGCGTTATTGAATGAATATAATGAAGTAGTGCTTGGTTTTCCGTGCGAAATGAAACACATAGTCCCAATTTAGGACACGAAAAATATGACTTGTGACGAATTCTAGTGTTGAGTGTAACATAGGCTAGGAAAGGATTAAAATAATTGTAGATTTTACATTTTACATTTTCATAAAGTCTGAAGTGTAATGTATTGAACCCAAATGCTGACAGTTTCTAGCGATGGGATTTGTATTTTGACTTTATACATACAAAAGAACTATTCGAAATACAGCTCAACGTTACAGTGAACTGATAAGGAAGTGTGAGTTAGTCTAGATAAAGTTGAAAATGATTGTTTTCTATGAGCTTTCGGAAAAAAGTAAATCAATCTGGTAACTTCTTAGCTTCGAGATCCTAAGAGGGCAACTCTTTTTTAGATTTTAGGTATTATTACCGTGAAGTATTTTTTATAGGCTACAATGAATGAAGTACTATGTTCTCATTAGTCAACTTTTTCTAAAGCATGATTTTCGGAAGTAACAATTGAAAATTGTTAGTACTATAATCTCAACTGAAACGTTTCGAATTTCATGATTCGAAATAGTAGGAAACAAAAAAATATTTTTAAACTTCGAGATTACTTTTAATATTTACGTATGTGCGCATCATATTTTGCTTACTAGATGCGACTTGAATTACTTCAAATCTCATTCCTGAAAGATATAAATAAATAGTAGAATCAAACTAAGCTTTTAGAAAAAAATGAATTCATTTTTCAAATAGTTTATTTGATTCGAAATTTATTTATAACTTTTACCTAATTAGTTTCTATTTAACTAGGCTAAATCTCAGACTTTACCTATACCAAATTTCGCTCCATCGTCATCATCATCAGCCAATAAAACGAGTTCATGGGCTCAAACATTATTTGCCGTTACCAATAGTGGTAATAGTAATGTTCCATCGACATCAAGTCATATAATGTCGGATTATGATACCAATGAGAATACGTTTACTGAATCATCATCATCTATAGCAGCTTATAATCAACAGGCAACGAATGCGGTACTTTCTCTTTTAAATATTCATGTATGTTGTATTGTGATTAATTCATGCTTTTTCTTTTACCTAACCTATTAATCGATGTTTAATCGTCTCTGTGTATTAGAAAGAGCAACAAAATGAAAATAATTTCAAATTTGAATCTATTTCTATTTTCTTGTGTTTTTCTATAGCCTAAATCTCGATCAGCTACTAGCCAACAATCAACATCATGGAATACACCTAACAAGGTTTCTAATACATTACTACAAGATACTCAACGATCACAACAAGAAACACAGGTGAGGAAAAAAATGTGTATCAAAATTCGATTACGTATCTATTTTGTGATTGATTCTAGAACGATGCCATACAATTACAACAATCACATCATATCACATCTGGCCATTCACTAACATCTGCTCCCACATGGCCAAGCAATGTTCAACAACAACAACAACAACCTATTTCATCTCAACAGTCGCCATCAGGATTATTCTGGGCTAATCAAAATTCTTCATCATCAAATAAACCTATAATGACAAATAACAATAAATCATCGTATGTATCGACTATACTGTAGATTATCAAGTGTATTCATTTAACAGATATTTCTTTCACTGCAATACCATGACATAATCCAATAGACCAGATATTAAGTAAAAACTACATAAACTCTTTCTTTGATTAATTTGTGTGAATAAAATATTCGAAGAGTTAATCAAACTCTTAGCATCGCGTTTTTAAATACTATTTCAAATAAAGATTGATTGGCATATTGTTTTCAACAACTTAGTATTTTACTAAATAAATTATCACGCTCTTTTGCTTAGCTCTTTGAAGTAATTTATTTATTTTTCTGATTGTAAATTGAATATTTTGCTCTTGAAGAAATTCAGAGAAATTCAGCTTTATTTGTGTTCTTTTGATAATCATGTTAGATTAACTAGATTTTTACAATATAAAATATAATTCAGTATTTTCTAGTTGATTTTTTTCTCGCAAATAGAGGATACATCAAAGTTGCTTTTTTTCATAAGAAAACTGTTGCATAAATACTGTATAGAACAAGCGCTAGTGAATAGGAGTATCTCAGTCGATCATTTTTAAAGGTCTAGATGAGTAATATAATTGATAAAGATCGTAAATTCACAATTCTTCGTCTCTCACTTGCCTTAGAAATAAGAATATGAGTCGATTAATTGAAAGAGTAGTGATGCTCATCGGTAACCCTTACCACTAAGAGTCTTCTAAGTCGAGAAGAAAAGAAGCTTAAGAATCGACAAATTTATCAGTAGCTAGTCTTTTAATCTGACTATTCAGGTTATGAATTGAATTTGATTGAAGCATGCAATTAAATTTTCGCATATATTACACAATGATAAATTGAATAAATCGTAAGCTCATTCTATTCTTGAAATATTGAACTTATTGTGAAACGAGCTATTATGAATTATAGCTTTGTCTTGAATTCAACCGATCTTAATTAGGTTAGTCTACATATTTGATTTGATGTGCATTCTAAAATTAATGAGATCTACAGTCTGAAGAATAGTTAATATTACCGAAGAAATACTTTCCGTTGATAGTGTGAGTTAAAAACTTGTATCGATTCAGAGCTTCTCTATAACAAAAAATTTTCTGAAGTTTTCTATTGTGGACAACAATAAAAAAGAACAAACCAGTTGATTAAACTGCTACGAATATATTGCGTGTGCATCTATTATCTAGTTATTTATGAGCTATTATGTATATGATTTTGACTTTATTTTATTTAAATTACAAATAGAGCCCCATGGACCGAAATAAAACCTACGCCGTCTTTACCAACAATAACATCTGAAAAAATAATTTCAACGAATGATGACACAAGAAAAAATGAAAGCGAAACAAAAAATATATTTAATACAACACGCACACAAGATGCTCTATCACGATGGACTCAAGCTCAATTTAAAGATAATTTCAAAGACGTTGATGGTAGATAAAAGAGAAACATTCTTTTTTATTTCTAATTTTCTAAAACACTTTTTGCTTTTCATTGTTCAAGTACCAACGCTTGTTCAGTTATTAAAAGATATTGATAATGCTGGTGAAATTATCGAATATATACAACCTTATATAGGAACAGTTAGTAAAGCTAAAGAATTTACCAATGATTTTCTTTTAAAACGAAAACAATTAGCTAACGCTGAGGTTGATAAATATTTTTAATAGTAATATAATTTGCTTTTTTATTTTTGAAATTCAGCCTGACTTGGATAATGAACGTTTAATTGAATTAGTTATGGCACCAACATCATGTAATGATAATAGTGGTAGTGGTGGTGATGATGAAGGTTTTCAATTAGCATCAAGTAATGGACAAAAGAAAAAAGCAAAAAAACTGAAAGGACAAAAAATAGATGGTAAACAACGAGAGGATGTTGATAAAGTACCAACATAAACATATTATGAAAAATGTATCTCTTATTTTCACTGTGTGTATATATTTTATATCATTTATCTCTCTTGTCTTTTCCGAACATACGGCTTTTTTTTCAAAAATCCATTGATAATATGTGCGATTTTCTATGAGCTTTTTAAAAGTGTATACAGTTTTTTGTCGGATTATACGTCACTTTTATTACGTAGTTATTATCGTCAAAAAGGCCTGTTTGTTGAGTCATTTTGTTGTTGTTGTTGTTGTTGTTGTCTGATGTTGTTGGTTTTCTTTTGCGATTCTTTATTCTATTATTATTTATTAAAAACAAACAAATCCTGGACCGGCAGAGAGAGAGAGAAATGAAAGTGATTTTATTTTGGATCATTCTATAGGTAAGTTTATGACATTTTTAGATTATGGCTGATTTAGACGATGAACGACTTATACAAAATCCTATTTTGGTGCGTGTACCATAAATGTTTCGTAGAAATTTTATCTGATTGAGAAAAGGAAAAGTTCAAAGATAAAGAAAAATTTTCATGAATTGAATATGAATCCGTGTGTGTTTCACCATGTGGAAATTCAAAAGAAATATTTTACTGTCTAATTCAAAGGTGTCATTTAATCCTATCAATACGTTCTTTGGATCTATATTTTATTTTATTTTCTACAAAGTCCAATAGAAAAACTCATCAAAATAACATACAAAGTATGGAAAAGGCTTATATTACGTGTCCTTCAAGTGATACTTTCTTTTGTTATTGATCACTGTTGGTCTCTTGACTAGGGTAAGGTTATGGTACAGTGAGATAAAAACTTCATCTAAGGCGTTGTCAAGGTTAGAAAAATACTTAGCCGACAGATCTTGTATTTTAAACTGATTCCCTTCGTAAGATAATGGATAGTTGTTTTGAAATAGATTTATTGATGAAAATCTTATCTATTTCAACAATCAAAATAGCATGACCATTCTGTTTTTCTTTGTCTTTAGCGATTAAAAGCAGCACTTCATGCAGCATGCGGTAAAATTTGTGATCAACTGCAAATACAATCAAATATTACTGTAGACAAACAAGTTGTAGCTGCAGTTGGTGACGTAACATTTCAACAAATAGAAACATTTTGTCAAGATCTTGATGTATTTTCAAAGTAAGACCAATTCTTTTCTGTCCACTATTTGTTTTAATTGAAATGTCCGTCTTTTTAGACATGGTAAACGAACAACTATCAACGCAGACGATGTACGTCTTCTTTGTCGCCGTAATCCAGGTCTACTTGATAAAATTGATGATGTTCAACGTTCATTAAAACCATCGAAACCAACAAGTCGATCAAGTAATAGTCGGAGTAATATATCATCGCGCTATGATGATCATAATGTTGATATAACTGTCGTTGAATCATCATCAGATATGGATGATATAAACTGATAGATGTATATGTTAAAAATTATATCCGATCATTGTCATTTTGTTAAATAAACATATCTGATGATTCATCTATAGATTTATTTTGATGAATAGAGAGATAAATTTTAAAGACGATGTTTTTCTTTTTTTTTGAAAAACAAAAAGAATCGTTTGATTTAGTAGAAAGATAAGTTAAAAGTAAAATTATTGACTTTTTCTATTAACTAAAAAGAATGGTTGAATTTAATTTAAAGAAATCGAAGACAAATATTGTTATTTTTACGAAAGACATACTTTCGTAATCAACAAAAAAAACTGCCCTACTGGTATCTTACAAATAAAAACAAGCACGATTTAAGATTCTTTTTTTGTTTGTCAATGTTCACCGATACAACACTTTCGAAAACAAAGGGCCAATATTATTCGATAATGTTCAAAGTCTGATTATATATTGTTAAATTTAATTGTATTATCAGTCCAATGGTTTCTTTATATAGCCTCGAATAAATTAAACAATTTTTCAATTTAACAAGAAATAAACTTTTATAATCAATAGATGGTATATCTATAAATTTTAATCTCTAAAAACGCTTGTTAGATTTTCACTGAAAACTTCAATATTGATAATAAGCTATTTTAGTTTATCATCTCACTTTGATGAAACAATCTCTAATGTCAATACTTCACACATAAAGTAAAAAGAACCTAATCCATCACTTGAACGAAATCGATTATTTTCATAACTCAATCATAGAAGTGCATCTATAGACATAAAAATTCTGGAATATCCGAAGACAATAATAAACTTTAAGAGCAAGTTAAACAATTATTCGCCTTAATTGTTTCATTATATTGAAAAAAAAGGACACTTCTCCAGATAAAAGTATAATGGTTATGCAAGAGCGAATAATAATATGTAAGACTAAGTTATCTCGTCAGACAAAATTACATAAAATTCATGCAGGAAATTCGCCGTTTATTTTAAGTGATATGCCTGCAAGGCGTTTTCATGTATCCATCGACATTATTAAAAAAAGACAGAAAGAAAGAAAGAAAGAAAGAGTAGACATGTCTCTAATGCCGATGGCATAATCGACCATGAACAGTCGTTTATGTGTTTCATATATTTTTCTTTTTTTCTATATTTTTATTGTAGAAACAGAACTATTGATGATAATCTATAGGCATTAAACTTACTGTAATATGATTATCCATGTCCTTGTTAGCAATAGTAAAACAGCTAACAAAAGACATAATAGAAAAAACATAAAAAGAAGTATAACAGCTGCCGTTCGAAGATTTCACGTGTTATTTCAAGGTTAACTAATTGATCTATTAGTTGGTTGCGAAACAAAATAACAATCATTAGTTAAGTTTATTTATTATACAATGAAGAAGAAAAACAGCAGTTGACTTCTACGTATATCCTAATTGATTCTTTTCTTGGTTTTGGATTTAGTTAAGCTAAAGAACAATTATAAATCAGGATTTTGATTATGTCTAAAAGCTAATTCTTCCACTTGGATATGAAGTGGCTCTTCTCATTTTCATTTTTTTTATAGCTTTATAAGTTGACACTATTTTATATGTGACAGAAGACATGATTGTTCAAGTATTTCAGTACATAAAACAAAGGATTAGAAAATTTTCCTTTTGTTGATTGTTATTTGTTACTTGTTAGATGAAAAACTAACTTCATGACAGAATTCATTCGTGTACTCTCTCCTATTCTTTACAAACAATAAGTCAGTCCCTTAAGATCAACACACGCATAAAGAAAAAAATAGAAAGAGTTAGATCACTTCAATCTATTCTATAATCCTGTTCTCATTTGTTTCTTTCATTTTCGCTTCTAGTCAATCTATGCATACAGGTGAAAGACAGAACATGCAAGATTTTTTTTTCGCTCTTTAAACTTTAAGTAGTTTCATTCTTCTCTCGTGCTGCACGAAAGAGCAGGAAACACTAGACGTATGTGTTGATGAATGGTAGGTGGTCGTCCATTAAGATGAGTAGCTCTCGGGGTCATTTGAGTGGGCATCGTCAACACTATTCTATTCTATTCTCTCTTACTCAATACTACTTAAGGGTCTAGCCATCATCTCACTATCGATTTTCCTTTCTCTCATACGTCTAGGTCGTTCTTTTTTAAATTTTAATCATTCTAATCATCACCTTATTTTTGTTGATATACTTCATCGAACAAAAATAAGTTCAAATTCTATGAAGCAAAAGACAAACTGTCGAGTTGTGTTAATCGAACATTGAATAATAAAGATCATCTATCCATTCGTTATTTTTCTTGTTCTCTTTTTTTTTCCTCTTCCATCTATTAAATGACAATCTAGAGGTATCGTTTATATACACATATAGTTAACTACAATACAAGTAAGAAATACTTGACTGTTATCAAACCCTATTCTTTTCTCCTTCATACCTAGTTTCTATGGAAAATGATGAGTTCAATTCATACATCGTTGAAATTAGTTGGTTTGACACGTACACGCACGAAGTACAATTTGATCATTAACAAATAGAACAAAAACCATCGAGCTAGCTAGATAGATAGATAGATTGACATTGTAATGTGATGTTCGAACAGAGTTTGATATGTCAATTGCACGATGTTTTCATTTCATTCAGCTCGTTTACTTCATTGAACAGGTTAAATACTATAATAGAATGAATAATGTTAGACAAATCTTGACATCAAAACAAAAAAATAATGAATATCCAATGTAATCGAGAATATATATATTTATGTTAAAAGGTCGATGCTTTATTTTATTATCAATAAAACGTTTTTCACATCATTACATCTAAGATATGATTTCAGACATGAATGAATAGGTCTTCTAATTACTTTCTTTTTCTATATGTTGCATTCAACTTTTTAAAGAAATCAATTTTCTCTTCTTTTTTTTATTGTTGATGATTGCGTTTCTACTCTCACGGGCTTGGCGCGTGCATGAATGTTACTGCTCATTTTCCTCTTCTTTTTTTGTACGATCGAGCGTCTCCTGACCTCCTCTCTCATCTCTTTTTCTGTCTATCTCTCTCTTTCTTTATATATAAGAAGTGTATACGCACGCCATCATCACGCTTCTCGTGTATGATTATGTAACCTCGATCTTTCTTATGCTCTCAGTTGGCTATTGCTGTCTTTAACCGATGAATATCTAAATCTGACTAGTGAGTTCGAGTTAGTCTTGTTCTTTTTTTTTCTATCTTGCAACATGTTGAGATGCTTTGTTTATTTGAACATTTTGTTTAAGAGCAACAAAGGAATAATATGTCAGACAGACACCAACCGAGTTCCTAATTAGTATTCGCACTCGGAATTTTTTTTCTCTAACGAACAGAATAGAAAAATTTTACGATAGTTTATGACGAAATAGAGTGAATATCCTTGTCACATTATTGATCCCCATCGGAGTTGTTTCTGTTCTCATTATTATTTGTTGATAGTAAGCTCTTTTTCTTCACAATATTTCTGGTTTTCTTTGAATGTTCGCTCCATTTTTTCTCCCGTTTATTGTAGCGAAGATGCCATTTTAAGTAGTGGATGCATGCGTTCATGCATGTGGATCCATCGTCTTTATTGATCTTAGCACGATGAGAAGATAATTACTCAAGTATATGTAAGTAAAATAGATGATGAAGAAGAATTTCTATATGCATATAAATAAGTTGTGGTCAAAATAAAAATTTGACTGAATTTTAATTTTGACCACAGCAAATATATAATAGTTCTAAAGAAGAATTAGCCTTGTTCTTCTTTTTATTTGTTTCAGTCGAATATGCACAATAATAAAAATTGATGTTCATTTAATTAACTATCTTCAGAGCACACATCATATTTTATTTGTATGTGCATAGCAGTATGGAAATCCGATTTGGCTGTATATTTATGTCACGAATACTTTTTGTTTTGTTTCCCATGTTCATTTCTATAATTTTAGTATGTCTAAGGTATCGCGTCATCTAATTGGTGACATGCCTATTTTCTTTTCCGCTGTGTCAAATTGAACAGTGACAGTTCATACATTCAGCTGTTGCAGAAAAGAGAATTTTTTCTTTTTTCTTTCTTTTTTTTGTTTCTACTCTTCTAGATTATTTTTCTCTGTTTCTCTCTCTCTTTCTCTGCCGTTCTCTTTACCTTCATTTATATATCGATACATACATACAAACACATTTTATAATATATAACGATATCATGCATCAAAAACTTGAACAACTAGTTCTTCTTGTTCTTGTTTTAATAATAAAAATTATTTCAATTAAAGCTGGTGGACAACAGTGTCAAGCAATAACTTATCATGAATGTAAAAATATTGGCTATAATGAAACAGATTTACCGAATAAATTTAATCATCAAGATCAAAAAGATGTTGCACTTGTGGTAAGAAACAAAGAAAGAAAAAAAGCAACAATATTTCTATTGTTTTTATTCGTGCGATGACAGATGTCCATTTAGTTTTTATATAATTATCTCGATTAAATTTCAAGGCTGAACTATGTCATTATATATATATACATCGATAATTATTGATGTCATATGTAGTGATAAGAAATCATTGCACTTTTGCCCTCCTACAATGTGTTAATCGATTTCTATAGATAGGTGTAAAACATAAATGAATATCTGGTATTCTATTGTGACCCAGCGGCGAAGTCTTAGCTTGACGTTTGTCTGACCTTATAAATGATCTGACAAATAAACAAAAAAATGTATATTATGATATCATTACAATGGCAAATTATTGTGTCAATAAACAACAATAAACGAAGGGGCCGAAAGAATTTTGACGACTGTTGAAAGGCTTCCGTTGAGAAATAGTTCAAATATTAGTTCATAAAGTATAATGAATGAGTGCAAAATGACTGAACGTGTCAAATAACCGAACTTCTCTGATCAGACAAAATGAAAAGACAAAAATAAACCTTGTTAATTTAGATCAATCAATTTACAGCTTTAATTGCTGTGGGATGTTCATCGGAACTGCGCTTTTTACTTTGTTCAATCTATATGCCATTATGTCTAACAAATTATTTCGAAACAATACAACCATGTCGCGAAGTAAGATATCAATTTTATTTACAAATCTTTTTTATTTTTCGCAATTCAATATTCATTAGGTTTGTGAACGTGTTCGTGTACCATGTGAACCATATTATATACGATATGGTTTTCTATGGCCCGATGCATTAAAATGTGAACAATATCCATCAAGTAGTGAAAATTCTATTTGTATGGATCCAAAAAAACATGAAGTACAATCGAAGCCTTCATCAAAATTATTGATTAATTCTCGTCCATCACCACTACCATCATCTGCATCAGTAGCAGTAGCAACACCATCGTTAGCATGTTGCCACTGTAATACATCATTAGGTTATCGTCGCCTTCATGACGATGAATCAAAGAAAGAATGTAGTCTGCCATGCTATTCGCCATACTTTTCTGATGAACAATCAAAGTCAATGATGAATCAATGGTTAGCTTTTTTAAGTTTATTATGTGCAATATCATGTGCTTTTGTTATATTGACATTTTTCATCGATATTACAAGATTTAAATATCCACAGCGACCAATTATATTTTTGGCATTGTGTTATTTTTTTATTTCATGTGGTTATCTATTACGATTAGTATTGGGACATAAGAATGTTGCGTGTCGATTAGAAAATCCGGTAAAAAAATATATAACCTTGAAAAACATTCAATAATGTGAGAAAAAATCTTTGTTGAGAACGTCGGTAAAATTGATTTCTAAATTTCACTTTGAAAGCTAACACAACAAATATATTTTCATAAGTACGATTTATAGCATCTATGTGATATAACGTGAGATATTATTATCATCATTGTATTTTAAGATAAGAAGAGTTAGAAGATCTAAAATCAATTATTCTCTTTAACGCTTGTTTCTACAAGAAGTTTTAATTTAAAAATTTCGACAATTTAACTAGTTTAAAACAACATTCATATTTTTTTCTTTGATTCTAGGACGATCAACAAGCTTATGTTCAACTTGTTCATGTATCAGGACCTTCAAACTGTACCTTTGTTTTTGTTTTAATATATTTCTTTGGTATGGCTTCATCGATTTGGTGGGTTATATTGACCTTAACATGGTTTCTTGCTGCCGGCTTTAAATGGTCATCCGAAGCTATTGCTCATTATTCACTTCATTATCATCTTGTTGCTTGGCTTGTACCATGTATACAAACAATAACTATATTGATGTTAAAAGGAATCGATGGTGATTCAATAAGTGGAATATGCTATGTTGGACATACAGACTCATCAATGTTACGTCGTTTCGTTATTATACCATTAATAACATGTTTAACAATCGGAACAATATTTCTCTTAGGTGGTTTAATAAGTTTAATGCGTATAAGAAATGTTATGAAAATTCAAGATCGAACAAAGACAAGTAAATTAGAAAAATTAATGGTTCGAATCGGACTTTATTCAATTCTTTATACTGTACCAGCAACTTTTGTAAGTATGCAAAAGAAAAAATAACATTAGACGATTTGTTTTCTATTTCTTGTATGCAGGTTATTGGTATTTATTTTTATGAACTTCGTTATCGCGCAGCATGGGAAGAAAATTCACTTTGTAATGATTGTCTTAATCTATCGCATTCATCATCGATTATTCAACCAAACTTTACAATTTATATGGCAAAATATTTCTTCTTATTAATTGTTGGCATAACAACAGGTTTATGGATTAATTTAAATAGTAAAACTATCTTAACATGGAAGAGATTTTTTTGTCGATGTCTATGTTGTAATGCTACCGATGAACATCATCAGTATCATTATGGTGAACATAATGGACAAGATGCTTATGGAATAAATTATTCATATAAGCATACAAAAATCAATGGAAGTAAATATTCACTTCCATCATCGAAACAATTACCTTTAGTACATGTATAATTTGTAAAATATTTTTCTTGCTCATTCCATTGTATTCACAATGTGTTTTCTTTTGTTGCTGTTGCTGTTGCTGTTGTGCATTTCTTATATTCGTATTGACAATTTACCTTAATCATGTTCGAGTGTATGTGTGTGCTTTTTTATTTTTGTAATAGACAATAAAAATATTGACGTCATTTCGCTAACAAATAGAAAACAAATATTCTTATGGGAATAACATAAAGATGTTTTTTGAATGTATTATTTTATGTTTAAGTTACAAAAGAAAATTTTTTCTCTATTGATTTACACTATCATTCATCTATGTCCGACAAAGTTTAGTCTGTAACAGTGAAAGCTAATTAATATGAAAGATGCATGGTGTGTGTGTGCCACAATTTCATGGGTGGTAATCGACTTGATAGAATGATGTATGTCGTTATTTGATGATGTAGCAATCGAATTTATATTTGACATGATAACAATTGAATTGGAAATATGTTCACTGAGATGAAAAGAATCATGTATTGGACAGGAATTTTGTAGATAGATATGAAATTAAAATAGATCACTTTTAGATCTGATTAGAAATAATGATATTTTTTTATTTACTGCTAGTTTATCTCTAATTGGCAATTCAAATAGATTATGTTATTTTAATTGTTTTTTCACTAAACACATTGATTTTAATTCGATCTCGATTGATTATTCAATCAAAATCATAATGGATATAAAAGTAAAAATCAAGAGTGAATAGCACTACTAATGTTTCGAACAAATATAGGTTGAAGTGTAGGAGCGTCGGTGAACAATAGATATACACTAAAGCGATGTTTACATTATTAAAAGATTTTTCATTCTGAACTGAATCCGGAAACAAATTGTAATATTTCAAGAATGTTATAATAATTCGTATACGTGAAAAATGTTAAGAAATATTTCGAGTTTTCTGTTTTCTTAATCTGTAAATAATATCAAGAATCTATTTAGATTGAAAGATAAGATAGTCACGATCTGGTTTTTTAGATTCCAAATCAAATGAAACTGAAGATGATTCCGAGTGTTTTCATGATGTATAATATAGCTTGCAGAAAAATCATTTATTCAAAATGTTAAACTGAATATTGAATGTCCGGTTATGTCATCGATCGTTTCTATTTGACTAAAACTCGGAACTCATCACAGAAGAAATATCCGGTAGAACAATAAGTCATCAATATAAGTTTTATATTACTTAAATTCAAACAATGATAATTTAATTGCGTTCTTCATCCATGGCTGGAATTCACCTAATAGATAGGAGTAGATAGATAGATATATAGGTGCAGTATATTTGTTTTTTTTTCTGATGAAAAGTACAGTTAATCATGTATACAGTCATTGTGAGAACATTAAATACTGGACTTCATTAGAATAATCGTTGATTATTTTTACAAAAATATACAATATTAACAGAATTCGAATTAATAGATTCATTTCATGACAGAACACTCTTATTTTTTTTCTATAGTAGCAAATTTTGTAGACTAGAAAAAAATGATTATCTGCAGAATTATATTTTCGAATTTTAACTTGAAGATTTCCCCAACACATACGTAGGCTAAGTGGCAGAAAAAAAATGAACTCTCTACATCAACTATTTAAATTGTTTGATGTTTGGAAACATAGTTTCAGTGTTAATCGATTTCCGAATCAAAATTCGACATTCTACTGAGACTACAATATCTCTACGAGCTGAAACTATGGGTTGATCGCATCATCAGAAGAATTTTCGAATCTATCAATCTTTTATTAATACACAAAAACATGGAATTGAATTCCCTGAATCACTGCATACTATTCCCTCATGAGATAAATTTCGAACGAATAGAATCTTAACATATTCATGTAATCATTCTTCATTTATTTTATTATCAATCATGTTCTGTTTCTTCTTTTCATCTGACTCTTTTTTTCATGAAATAAAACAAAAAACGTACTGCAACAATTTTTGTCTCAAATCGAGACAATAACACAAGAACAAACAAAAAAAAGAGAAACCACACACTTATAGACTTGTACATAGACACATAGCTGTCTCTCAAACATAAAACATACACATGTACAACGGAACAAAAAAAAAGAAGAGGAGAGAAAAACTAGCCACTATGCAATTTTTTTTGTGGACTTTATATCAATCAACATTAATAATATCAAGTGACAAGAGAAAGAAGTATTAATATAGAAGTAAATTATTATTAATTTGAGATATGCGGAAAGACACTAACACATTAGCAGTGGCAAAACTAATATATATATATATATATATCAGATCTACATTAAAGTACGTATATAACAAATAGAGTATCGAAGAAAATATTTGAATGGCACACCGAAAAAATAAACACTAGAGTTCCTATAGAATCATTCAAACACACTAAACATTTAATCAAAAACACTACTAAGTAATTGTGTATTGCCCGGTGATTGATGTAATGGACAATACCGTAATGTATGTGCTAAATCACCAGTAGCACCACATTTTGGACAAACATAAGCACGTAGTATTGGACAAAGTATTGTTCCGGCACCATTACGTAACATATGAGATCGATAGACTTCAAATGACTCGCCATTTTCAAAACAAAACTTACATTTCATTTTAATGCCTAACATAAAATATAAGGCACGAGCATCGGTTACTTGCTTAGTCATATCTGAGAAGGAAAAACAATAAAATCCAAAATTTTCTTTTTAACATGCAAAATCCTTCTCACCTATTTGTGCTCGTTTAGCAATAAATTTTTTATTTCCATTTAAATCACTCGCATCATCTGTATCCGAAAACATATTCATATGATCATGAGATGTCGTCATAGAATTTGATGATGCTGATGAATAGTCAATTAGATTTGTTAAATCAGTAAATTGTTGATGTGAAAATGGACTATTCATTGTACGATTATTTTGTGATAAACAATTTCTAGAATAAAAAATTCATTTTGAAAACAAAACAAAAAAAGCAAAAATAATAAATTCGTACCGTGTAAGAAAATTTCCATGATGACAATGTTGTTGTTCTTTATTATAATTATTATCATTATTACTATTGATAGCTAAACGAAAATATTGATTATTTAAATTCGATGAACCGGCACAAAGTAATGGTGATGTATCGCCAAAATCAGAATCAAGTCCTGGTGATGATAAATAGTCCAGTTCATTAAATAATCGAGCAGCAGCAACATTCGATGATGACATTCCTCCATTTAAACCAGAACCCATAGGCGGTGTTGATAAAACTTTTTCCATTATACCACGTACAACATTAGCAGCAGCCAATGACATTGGTGGATTACTACTACCACCAGTTGAAACTGATGAAGAATTTGATACTGATAAACCGGTTGATAAATTAGTTAGATTATTATTCATCATAGATTGATACGAACCTAAAATAGGATTTTATTTCTTATAGTAATGACTTTTGCACTTACTGATTGACATATTGAATACGATTTAATGCTGCTAGAGATATTGGTATGTGCTCGATGTATATAAAAAAAACGAACTGAATTAAATTATTCTCGAACACGAGAGAAGAAGAGAAAGATTCATTATCACTCTCCCATATAGAGCGCGTATTAGACAGTTAAGAAAAGAAATGTCTTGTCCACGTGTGGATCATTATTTTGTAGATTGAATCGTCGGGAAATTATATATGTAGATAGAAGAACATTTAATCGAGGGTTTAGAGAAGTGAACTTTTCAAATTTATCTGTTTTAGATAAATAAAGAAAAAAACCTTTTCGAAGAATTTATTATTGTTTATTCATTCATTTATAATTACTAAATTTTAAATATAATTAAAACAAAAGGAAGAAGAATTTTATTTAGTCCGTTTCGTAATTTTTGTCTGCTCATCACCATTGTTGAAGGTATTCAATTGACTGAAATGAAAATCAATAAGTATTCATTGCATTTTCTAAACTATAACATACAGAAAATCGATGACGAAGTTTAGCATGTTGAACAGCTCGTTTTATTCGATTGGTTAATGGTGGTGGTCGTCTACTATTCATTGTATAAAACAACGAAAGAAGAAATTATTGTTTACAAAATACTTACGGATAAATATCTCGATTTCGTTGATATATCGATTGATCACTAGTATTCAATTTAGTACGATGCATTGGTACACATGTGTATCGTCCATCTTTTTCATCTGTACGAATTAGACGAACAGGGATATGCAAAGACCCATATTCAGACTTTTGCTCTTGTTTGATTAGGTCGTTGAGAGTATGAAATGATTGACGGCGTTCAATGAAATTTTGACGACGTCGAGCTTCATAGAATTGTGCTTCCAAACTCATGCTTAGTGTCTTGCTGCTTAATTTTCAACCAGACTATTGTGACAAGAACGCTGAGAACAAACGATATTTTTTCCTTTTTTTTGTTTTTGTTGTGAAATTTTCTCGTTTCTTGAAGTGCAGGTGTTGTTGTAGGGTGTCTTGCAACAGAATAAATCAGATGTTTACATTTTGTTCTGATCACTCAATAGCTTTTTTCAAGTGTAATGCAAATAGAAAAAGAATTGTTTTGTAAAATTTTGAAAACGAAGAAATTTTAAACACGTGATTTAAGAAAATATTTTTTATAGATCAAAAACAAAACAAACATTCTATTCCTAAGAAAATACGTTTGAATCAATAGAACTTTTCCGTTTTTTCGTCCAAGTTAATCTAACAGATGAATTGATTATGTTAGACATAGCCTGATTTCTCTAGCCGCCTCATGAAAATGGACAATTCAGTAAAATATGTCATTTTTTAAGTCACCATTTTTGCCCTACCTTCGTGCTTGTGAAACTTATAGGTTGCAAATTATTTTCTAAAACAGAGTGCCTGTATAATATGTTTAGAAAGTCTATCGAATAAATGTGTTGAAGCCGAACTTATCTTTTTCTGATGCTTTTGGTTTCTAGAAGTTGTAAAGAATGATTCTTCATGAATAACCATGAGAATTTATTTTATTAGATATCAACATTGAATGGAAACTTGTAAAACCTGTGAACATTGCTACAACTGATAAGAAAAAAAAAAGAGACAGCATATAAATAATGAATATATCATACAGACATCATTCTATGTTTTGCTTTTCTGAGACACGAATAACCACCAACTTAATTTTACAGTTTGTTTTTGATATTTGATCTTAAGACAAACGTTAAAAAATATATCTTACAATGTGAAGCCACTGATGCTTTACAGTTATCGAGATCCATCAGATAATTTTTACAAATAGCTGAACATCTGATTTTTTCCCTTTTTAGTCAAATGTTTTTCATCAGTAATACTAAGAGTTTTACATAATTAGTACGTGTTGAATTGAGTTAATGTCTTTTTTTATTCTATTTCCATTGCTATCTTTTCATACAAATTAACACGGAATTAATCTCTTTCAAAATCGAATTTCATATAATAACATTGTTGAAAAAAAACTGTTTTTCTGTTGATTTATTATAACAAGAAAAAAATAAAATTCAGTGACGTCATACAAAAGCTGTTCGATTAACTTTGTTTACAATATTTCGTTGTTTAGAACTTTTGATTTATATTTAAACACGTACAATTCTCAATAGGCATATAGCACCAATAATATATAAAACATAAGTTTACAGGTCATCTGGTGATGAATTGGGTATTAATTGTGATCTCAAATGTTTTAATTCTTGTTCAAGTTCTCTGATACGTCTTTGAATAAAAACTTTTTCATAGTTTTCTTTTTTCGATCGTAAATCACCATTCGGAGAAATACACGTCATTTGTTGCTCTTGTTGATTCATAATTTTTATTCGTTCTTTCAATTGATAGGTTGTCGTTAATAATTTTGGAACATCAACAACATGCAAATCTAAACTATCACGTCGAGTAGAGTAATTATGAAGCCTATTGTTTTTAAAAATAACGAGATATTATTATAGGAATACAAAATATTAACGACAAACCGTTCTCCAATAAGTGTAAATGAATTATATTTTTGTGTAGCATAAGTTTTGTTATATAGATCATTTGATACATTTAATACGGCGTACATTCGCTGAAAGAAAAGAAAAACTGATAACCTGAATTTTTATGTCTTTCTTGTTTACTTGAGACAAGAATAGCCAGCCAGGCCACTGTCGTTTTCGCCAATATGGTATAGCAAATTTAAATATCAACCATTCTAGTAGAAGTATCAAGAATCCAACTAGCATACCAGCTATTAAGAGTATAAAAACACCAAGAAATCGATCAACAGATAAAACTCGATTCTAAAAGGAAGAGAGAAAATGATTATTATTTTGCGAATAAAAGATACAACGTTATCGCCAGTATTGCATAGAGTAATGTATTAGTTTAGGCATGCATGTAAAGATCAAAAATAAATAGTTGATAGAATATCTGCGTTGTATCGAACATAACTAAATTTTGAGAATCAACGAGGAATTCTTTTTAGATTCTTTTTTTTAGCTATCGACGATATCTCACTCGCATGTGGTTACTGCATAGTGTTTTAAGAGAATTTTTGAAAGGCTCACGATTTCTATAGCATTACGGAACTCATCACGTTTTAGAAAAATATTCACTTTTTATTTTTCATCTAAAATTTTATAATTGTATACACAGATTGCCACTAGACTGAGTTCCTTCTAAAATATTTAGCATTGCTGAAGAAACTTTCTTTGAGATATTTCAAGACATTAACTTTTCTCTTCATGAATAACATTCTAGAAGATGCAGTCTATGAAACTTTTTGAGTATTATATATACGCAAGCTTTGGGGTCAAAATTGTGTGTAAGAGCATTACACCGTCAAAATTACATTTCTAATCAGAGATCAGTGATCAGATAGAATATATCTGATTACTTTTAATTCTATTTGATTTCTAGTATTTTTTTTTATCAAGAATAATTACCTCATTTAATAGTTTAGTTTCACAATTTTCATACACATACCAATCATCATGTAGACGTTGTATAATGCCTGAAGTTTTTATATACTTAAAAAAATACATTTTAATTCATTTTACTTTACCTTTATCAACATAAGATAATAAAATATTTGTTATATTTTCTTTTAAGTCTGTTTCAAATTTAGAAAAGGCTAATGATAAACCAAATGTACCAAAGTTATCGTCACTCATACGAATCAATTTGAAAACGTCACGTGTTAAATAATATCTTGCCATTGAATGATCCATAAGAAGATATGTTATGACATGACTACGGAGTAAATCAATACCTTGACCATAAGATGATACATATTGAATATGACGATAAAGTGTATTTGAATGAAATCTTTTTAAATATTCTTCATCACTTGTATTTGCAACAACACCGACAGTACATCGAGGCATGCTACGGCAATCATCCTTAATTGAGAAATAAAGATACTGATATTTTTCATGTGCTATTTGTTCAAATGCTTTATTTGACAGTCAATGAAAAACAAAAAAAGCATGGTTGACTATCGGAAAGTGTTCAATCAACGTTTCACTTCACAAATGCTCATTGGCAGCAATACTATTCGGCAAACGAAAAGAAAATTCGTAATCAGTAGCTAGATGACTTTATGTTAACCGGAAAGAATTTTTTGCACTATGAGTCATTAAAACAAAATGTAATTTTCTATTATTCTTCCGTCTGTAAAAATATAACTTAAAAATTCGATAATTTTAGAAAAAGAGAATATTTCTTGAAGGTTTCTTCTAATTGCTAGGAAAATTTCTCTCAAAGACATGGCGTAATAATACATATCTCAATTGAAATTTTTCTTAATGAATCAAATGTATTTGTTATTAGTTTATCAGAAAACAAATCTAAAGAATAATATAAATCCTTTGGCGATTGTCAGAAAGTAAAATAAAATCATACATGAAATTTCTCTCTTAAAACAGCTGCTTCGAAAAATCTCTATATTTCAAGGAAATGTACTCGTAAAAATTCTATAGATAAGATTTCAATGTGGATGGAATACACAGGATTATTTTGATTTTGGAACGAAGCTTTGACGCAATTGAGATCATGTAACGTTTTTCATTCTTATACCGAAAGAATATTATCAGAGTCTCGTTCATAGGTCGACTTGAAAGACAAAATTATCTCTATAGATTTTTCTAATATAAAACACGGATATACTGAAATCTATTGCTCTACTATAAGAATGTTCAAACAAGTTTTGTATCTAATCATAAAAGCTACAAAATTAATATTAATGTAGAATATGATGTGTTCGGTAATCAATCTCAAATATTTATTTATTTATTTCAGACTTACAAGTATGCCTTGAATAGTACTCGCACTATGTGTTCGACCAGTATCAACCATAAATGCAGCTAGTTTAGCAGTATAAATAGCAATGAATACAATACCGAATCCACCCCACACCTAATTTAAAAAAGAGACGTTAGTATATTTCCTTTTCTTTTTCCAAATCTCCTATTGCAGAATTTACATTGCCTAAAAATCGATTAGACCAACATTTTGGAGATTTCGTTTTAAATGTATGTGAAAAAATAACTGACCAACCAAGTGTTAACGCTGATGCTAAACTAAATATTTTATGTCGCCGACGACCTCTTGGTGTTAGACTAAAAATAAAAAAGTTTAATTTAGAAAAACAAATTTCTCTTTTTTTTACCCATATGGACTATGCCATTCAAAAAAAACTTCAAATAAAGCAGTAACATTTAATACTAAAAATATCATACACCATGTTGTCCACGAAAATGGCTGTAAAAAAGCGCCTAACGATGGTCCTGTTGTTGTTGGTACAGTTAGAATAGCATATGATGAATGATAAAATGGTGGACTTAAATCAATTGCACGTGCTAAAAAAGATTCATATGGTATTGCTGATATTGATAAGTGTGCTCGACGATTTTGTAATGTTTGTGTTAATGCTAACCATTTATTTGGTTTATCCAAAAATACGAACAATTTTGTTGCTTTTAATGGTATAACTAATTTTGAATCTTCAAAACGTAGCAAAAGATTAATCGATATTCCATAACAACAATGTGGTTTCGTAGTCATTTTTGAATGGAAAAAAAGTGCATCGGTTGTAAAATTAATCCCTAATGGATCGATTTGATAACAATGTATACCATAATTACAATGAAATTCTGATGAAATTTCAGCGTCTGATATGAATATATATGGTGGTTCAACGACACCAACAATAACTGGTGTTTGTAATGGTGTTTGAATATGAACATATCGACAATCAGTTTTTGAATCATGTGATAATTTACCAAACATTTGATGATAAGTTTTTATATCAACAAGAGCATTTGATGATGATATCACTGTACTTGAATTATCAGACTGTGTTGATGTGGAACTTTTACGGGATGATACACTTATAGGACGACATGAACGAAATAATTGTTCAGCATTATTATTTGTTGAATAGAATACGCGGAATAGCATGCCCTGACATGTATGTTCTGTATGAACCTTTGTAAAGAAATATGATATTCAAGGTATGGAAAGAGATGATTAAACATTTACCCAGAAGATTGTCGGAACACGCCATACAAGAGTATCAGGTTCAAATAGAATTGGATCAACGCCAGAACCAATTCGAATCTCACAACTCCATTCAGTAAAATTTGTAAATAATCTTTAAAAATCGAATGCATATAATATTCACCTGTATATGAAAACTATTCGAGGCACAATTTTTGAAAATCCTCAAGGCAGTATGACATCATACTTAATTATTAGTGACATTATAGTACTACTAAATACATATTCAAGAAGTAGATCCAATATGTCATGCATCTTAGCACTACGAAAATATCACTTCTACATCTACTTCATGAGTAATCAATGCATTTGATTGAGAGCTCTCAAATACTCTCATACGCCACTCCCATCAACTTTCAAGCTATGTTATCAGAAAAGCAAATATAATGTAGATTCAAATCTGATGAGTGAGGAAAGAAAGATTACTAGATAGATTAAAATGCAAGCGAACATTTTATAAAATGATATGCATGTCCAGGCTTTATCTGGTTTTAGTTTATATTCTTTCGTAGTATATGTATTTTTTCCATTTTCCGTTTTCCATTTTTGTTCATATGTAAGCGTTTAGAAACAAAACATAGATTCCAAGATTTACTACAAGAAAAAAAGAATGTCTCTGAATTTTAACAGATTCAATTGACAGGCATCTTCGTTATAATTATGATAGCTTTAATTTTGAGAACAAGGTCAACTTGACACGAATTATTAGCATTCAGTCACTTGCGCTCGTCACTCTACTAACTATATAATTATGCGAGCAGGTATTCTTCGTGATGTATTCATGCTATCGCGAACGTTGGCTAGGCATCGAGTTATGTAACCACGCAAGCATGGCAGTTGCACAACTAGTCTACAAGGCTTCCTACTTTGAAAACGTCAGACAATGATGTTTGTTTAACCTAAACTAAAATCATTCGTCTTGATCGTGTGAATCAAAGTATAAATTCGATTGATTTTGAAAATAAGATTTCTAACATAAAATATATTTTACTTACTTAATAAACAAATCTGTCTTTCTTAATTGATTTGTATTTTGTTGAGTAGCACAATTACCTGCACCAATAGATAGTGATGATATTGGTATACGAATATATGTTCTTATAACAGCATGTAATAAAACTTTTATACTTGAACTTTCAAATTGACCTAATAATCTTCGACGATCTTCGTTTGCCGTGTAAATTTTTGGAAGATACGCTGAATTATGTATGTCACCAAGACGTGAAGCGAACCACCAACTTGTTTTATTTAATAATAAATTCATTTCTGATGCACTATTCATTTTTTTTATTAAACGAATAAATTGTAATTCACGTTCCGTTGACATTATACACAAAATAAGATCAATTTTTATTTCTTTTAAATCAGCAATAATCTTTGCTGCTCGATGATTCAAATCATATAAAAGTGATATACGCGGTAAATGTGCTCGATAAATAATATGTTGTTTAGTAAGACGAAGATATGATAAACGATATTCAACCATATCAATTGAGATATCATAAATTAAAGCTAAAACACAAAAGAAAAGGAATACAATTTTAAACGATAAATCATTAAGAAAAAAGAAAAGAAAGATTTTTAATAATACCTATTCGAGTATAAACTGAACGCGTATCTAAAGCATACGCTACTGCCTTTGCTTCTTCTACAGCATCTGGCATTAATTTAAATAAATACGGGTTATGCTAAAGAAAAGAATTAGTTAATTTCGATAGAAGATTTTTGTTCTATGTGAAATCATACCTGTTTGCCTTGAACGATTTGATATCTGTTTGTAGTAGCAATAGTTGGCATTTTCAATGATCGAGATATCAAATCAATTTCTTTAGTGTATAGATCTGCTATTATTATTGTATCACGTTTTTCTTGGGCTATCAATGAACATAATTTTTCACTCAATAATAATGTTGATTGATTAAAGACTTTGATTTTTAAATCGATTTCATATGATTCTGTAAGATTTTTAACATCATTTTTTAAACGATTTTCATCAATAGTCATGTCGAATTCACGAAAATATATAATACGTAGTGATCTTTTTGTCTGATGTGCACTGCGAGCTTTAAAAACTTCGTGTAATGATGGTTTTGCAAATGATTGTGAATCAAAGCCATGAAAACATAAACACATTGAGCTAAGAAACATAAAAGCGATGGAAATTATACGAACAAATTGTATTGGTTTTGATATGGTCGGTAAGGACCGTTGGCTAACATAATCAAGCATAATCGTCTGTGAATTCTTAATGAGTAAGTCACTAAATCGAGTAGAAACGACGGCATCGGGATAATAGCACAAATATTATTTGTGTCAAAAACCAAACTCGATGACGACGATTTCACATCCGATAAATATATGGTGATAGATCGGAACAACTAGAAGTAAAAGAACAGAATGTATGAACATGAATCTCGACAGAGGCGACGCTAATAAAATCAAGAATACTCATTTTCTTTTCTGCTTCTGCATTTGAATTGATCTTATTATTAATAAAAATAACGAGAGAAAGAAAGAGGAAAGCATCGTTATTCGTCATACATATAATATTTGAGTAAACGACAAGGACATGATGGCCGTGGCTCATCATCTTGCACACATCGAAAAAAAGAGACTTCACCAGTGAAGGAGAATACGATTATTTCAATAGTGCCTGGAAGACATTCTATATTAAACGGCATGTTACGTTATTTTCTTTCGGATCTTTAATCTTTTTCCTCACTTAATTAGATGTATTTACATAAATCAAATGTTACTCCAATATATATATATATATACATATTAGTTGTTTTTTCTTTTGGTTTAGCTCGCTCATATACTAGCATAAGAGATAATCAATAATATCTTTGTAAAAAAATATTTTTGTGATTGATAGAACTTACATTTTCAAGCAAACAAGAAATGCATCGATAATGACGTATTCAACATCCATGAATGGCTGACTTAACGCATGCTATGAAAATCTCAACAGAGAAAAATAAACAAGAAATAAATATTGATTTATATTTTATGGTAATCTCTACCGAAAAAAAATGTCTTGAACAATAGAGAAATATTTTAAGTATATATTTATCAAAAGAAGAAGATGAAGAAGACGACGAAGGAAGAAGGAGAAGAAGCATCCACAAAATCTACTAGTTAGTTGGCTTCAAAAACGATCATTATCTTTTTTACTATGTTTGAAATAATAAGTTTTATAATTTATTCTCAAGGACATACACAATGTTTATCTATCTGTAGATGTATGATGTCTCACGTATGAATCAATACGTCTGGTATTATTCGTTTTAGATGAAACTCTATAGTAACATCATGAATGATTGGTTCCGTAGAAAAGAAAGATTCATCTTTCTTAAAATTAATGATGTTCATTCTGAATGGCATTTCTTGTCATTGATCTGTTTCTTTTTGATGACTAGAGACTTTGAATATTCATGTATTTGATTTATAGAAAATAAAAATATTCAAAAAGTTTTTATTGCTGTTCTATGTGTAGTCGAAGCTGTCTTATTAATACTCCAAGGGAAACTGTTTTTATAGAGAAATACTCATGTTTTTAATTTGTAATTTAGAATTGGTCTCACATTAAAAAACAAAACGAGAAAATAATAACATTTATTAATACAAGAAAAACAATTTCAAAAACTTCTCTACTCGGTTATATTTTCGAAAAGAGCATTGTATTACTTTGATTTTATGATTAATGTACAGAAAACAAAATAAATAAGGACAAGAAAATAGAATATAATGTATGCTACAGAAAGCAATGGGATATAAGTAAATTTTTCTATGGGAACTTCAGGCGAACATTTATTCATATGTAAATGTTTATTATTTAAAAGAAAAATCAACACTTTTTTCTAAAAGCTTGTCCAATAAGGCTTTTTATTTTCTAACACAAGATTCGAGACTTATTCATTTATTTAGTTCGTTCGCGTATTTTTTCCCTAATTCAATTCAAGCTTTTATATTGGGCCGATTTTTTTATAAGATAGAATAGTCGGAGTAATGTCGTTTTTAATGATACTAATAGCGAATAACATGATGTGTGAATCGTGTTGACAACCTGATGACGCTTAAACTCAGAGTCGATGCAAGTAGATTGGACATAAAGATGGCATTTTAATTTAAAATTTTGACAAAAGATCTACAATTAACGTCACTGACTAACATTTATTTTTGGAATCCTCGCTAACAGTTTTCATCGAAACATACAATTATTATGAATCCACGCAAAAAGAAAAAAACGAGAGAAATCTTCACGGCCAGGTGACGAGCATTTTTATAATTGGTCATCATTAATATCAAAATAAGTTCAAGAAAGCAGAGTATCTTATTAACCTGATAATTTTCTTCCATTTTTATTATGTAAGATCGCTTGTATCATTAAAGTTATTCTACATATTCTATTCGTTTGTTCTATGTCTAGAATCATCTTATTTTCATCACATATTATCACGTATTCCTATTAGAAAAAGAAGTAATTAGATTTTAAAGTATATTTGGTGTAATAAAATAAAAATGATCTCTTTCACTATTATTAGTGGCCATTATTAATATAGCTCTATTAAATCTTACATGTTCTATTATTGCTTATACTTCAAAATATATATAAATATATCATAATGAGAAAGAAGAAAAACAAGATTCATGTCCTTATTTAATTTATACACTCGAATGAATCGAAAAATGTGAGAAAAAATAATAAGCGTTACTAAAATCATCACTAGGGTGATGAAACAATAAAGAAAAGAGCAGCAGAAAAAAAACCATCAGTAATAACATTCATGAACCATGAGCAACGTTTCTTATATGATATAAATAAAGGTGCAACATCAACTATTCAATAAATTTAGAGAAAAGAATTTCCTATTGCTCTACCAAATGATAGAAATTTTCCATTAGTTTCTGAATAATAGTTTTTCTTTGATAAAATGCATCAAAGCTTTTTGCATGCTTGCAACGTAAATAGACAGGCTCATCGTCCACTTTATCACTAATAAGATTAATTATGAATTATTTAGTCTTTTCTTTTCAATACTGATGATATAATGAACTGTGCCGTTGTTTTAAATTATCTCATAAATAAAACGACAGGTTATCTTGCGTCAAACTGAATTCTAAATTGGATTCTGTAAATTTATTTTTAAACAACATAATTACTATCGGCAGTTTTTGCGCAACTAAGTATTGTTCTTTCTTTTTCTCTATCAACTAAAGTACTGAAGTTGTGAGCAAATTTACCAACGTAGTTGTTTTATAAAAAAAAAAGAATTTAATAATTATTAATCAATAAATATTGAATTGAAATTGAAGAGTATAGTACTAAAAATGTTTGAGCCATGATAAGAAAACAAAAGCTGTTAGTACAGTGCCGGTGGGAGAACAATATGAAATATGAATGTAGCTACTCGTGCTAATCATACGGCGACCATTTTATTCTATCTATTTTTGGGTAGACTTCTTCAATAGTCTTTCATTTAATTCTATTAAAACTTTATAAGAAAGAAGTTTATATTTTTAGAACGAGAAGTTATTTATATACGACATCAAATTGGCTATAAACAATTTCAGATTTCAAATATATTCATGATGATATGTTGTAAAAGTAAAAGATTCTGCTTTGTTATAATTTTCTCGAGTTTTTATGATTACTCTTGTGTATTCTACTAAGAATTTTAGCCAATGGTAGATCTGCTTAATTAGTGAAACCGATATAAATTGATCATTTCAGTCTTTGAAAATTTCGATTATACTAACTTTCAACAGATTGTGTTTTAGATGAAAAGAAATATTTTAAGTAATTATTAGCTCAACTATATTAAAGAGGAAATATTTATTGAAATAATCTATTTAATAGTTATGGTCGGTTTATTTCTAATTTTGTCACATAGACGATTATTGTATTGATATGTTTCATAGCTTGACGCATAATGAAACAAATAGTTAACGAAAAGTGATTTTTATACACATTAATTTTAGTTTTTATTGTTAATTCCATAACAAATCTGCAACAGCTAGTTTCAGAAGACTTGTTTGAGAGTGCACGATTGAATGTGAACGTTTATATGAATAGAAAGAAGTAACAAAACCCATGATAATACAGATTAATATTCATCCATCCGATTGACAGGGATGCTAACTATATCATAGTAATTCTTAAAGTATCTTATTACATTATATCTGTAAAAGGAGCAGCGTTCGGTTAATAAATTCTTAATATGTTACCATAAATGAATATGCATATCATTGTTTTAAAATAGATTTAAAATGATGAGACCAACGCGATTCATCACGGTTGATTTTCATGCCTCAATAACTTAAAGTAATGATATCGTCTCAGATGACTTTTAAATTATTTTTCTTCATCTCTCTTCGTTCTAACTCTCGATAATAATAGTCGCGACAAATGAAACAAATGTATATCTCATTAATAATTCAAGTTTTGTTTTCCAGGAAGGATTTTTAAAACATAGTTTTATTTTTGATTCCTATCGTGTTTTATTGTATATTTTCTGCATTTTACCTCATTTTCAAATTATAATCTAGAGAGAAAGCTCAATTCAAATCAATTGTTATCCTAACTCTAATGGTCATGATTTGTCATTACTATAGTAGTCTCAGAATGAAATTTTATTGAAAATTAGTATCTATAGCATTCATTCAGTCAGTGCATGGATTTATTTGGATTATTGAACAGTTCAATATGTTCAATTTTAGGCATTATGAAGCTGGAGTTTCTTTTTGTCTCAAGTAGATATAAACTAATTGATTCATTAAAAAACTTCAATCAGAATTCAAGAAAGAGTCGTGCTTTTATTTTACAGTGGCCCAATTAGTATGTATAGAGATACACGCACACTTATTCTATCGTCATATTATTGCAATTTCTTGTCATAGAGTTGATTTATTTGCTCGCACACAAGGGAATTAATGAAATCAACTTTTAGAGACTTGTTTGTTTTCTATGTAATTTCCCTCGAGGAGAAATACTCATTTAGACAATGCAGTTTTCAGCTTGTATACTTAAATTATGCGCAAAACTCTTCGATACTTTTGCTATCATCTGCACGAGTTTTTCGTTGAAAATTTTCTCGTTAACAAAATTATTGGTACTTGATTAGGTAGATTTTTTCGTAGAATATTTAGTGCAGTTACTATTAAGATAAAAAAATAGTTTTAATGATCTACTTACTTTATTTTGAAATTCTTTTTTTCAAATAGCTATGAAGCGCAATGGAATTTAAACAAAATTATTCATGGCATTCGAAAAAGGCTTTTTAAATTTTTTATAAACTATTATTCGCGGGCAAACAATTATCAATATTTATAACTGAATAACCTTTTATCTTTGAAAGGCAGAAAAATACAGCTGTTTTAAGTAATACTGATGAATTCGACGAGGCTTCAACAAATGGCAAGGTTCGAATATTTTATCTGATTGTTTCTCACCAGATGTGTGTCGTAATCATAAGGATTGAGATGAAAATCAACTACTGTGTACATATAGAGTTGATTTGATGCAACAGTTTATCAGTATAAGAAAGGAGAGAAATAGTTCAGTTTAGCAAAGGAAAAGCATGAGTGTGAGACGTATATGTGATTATTTTGCGACTATATGAATATATCTATATATACAAAGAGAGTTGATCAGTCCTCATTGTCACACTTTCTCACGCCGATATTCATAAACAAAGCTCCTACCAATATCTTAGATTAGCAGCATATTTGAAATTTAGTCGATTTTGAGATTCTTTTGCATCTCTAATGCAAGAAAATTTAACTTTTGCACGAGACTGGGATCTTAAGGTTTTAGTTTTACAAATTGCTCGTGACTTACTTAAAATTCAAAATTGTGATTCTAGTTTAAACGATGTTTGGCTGATTTCTTTTTCTGGCTACTTCTATTTCTTAATTTTGTTTTAATAGAAATGACTTTCTCTTGCATTTTCTCAATTTTCTCGTGTCCATGTGATAATACTCGTAGTTGAATATTAAATGCTTGTTGCATATAATTAAGCGAAATTTCATTTCGATTTTCTCTACAATAGGCAAGTTCAATATTGAGCAATGACGAGGCTATTCTAGAATTTTCTGGTTGGTATACTTCACGATAAATTCTAAGTGCTTGAAATAGATAATGCAATGCTTTTGTCGAATTGATCCTGATCATAGAAGAGCAAAACGATGCTTTTGTCGCTCATAGTTAAATCTGGATCGTTCTTCCGTGTAAAAATGTTGCAGTCGTATTCTAAATGCATCTTGATGGTATTTTGTTGCGTCAACGAAGTTATATTCAACATGATACTGTTCACCAATGCTGTGTAAATGCAAGTCTTTTGTATGCATAGCTCTTGGTGATTTATCGTTGGTGTTCTTAAGAGCTTTAAAATAGCTTTTTTAAAGCTTCATCAAATCTAGCCAGCGTACCAAGAACATTTGCAAGATTATTATAAGATTGAGCGATTTCTGGATGTTTAAGTAACTGAGCTGCAAGATGTATTTCAAGTGTTTTCTCAAACATCACTAATGCTTAATTTAGCTTACCGAGCTGTTCTAGAACCGAATCAATATTATTATAGCTGTCAGAAAACGGGGGATGTTGCGTCAGTAATGAACGTTCATGTATGGCTAGTCTAGTGCAGCCTCTAGAAGCGAAGTACTAATTTATAGTGGCCTTGTTCGAAATGTACAAGTCCAATGTTGTTTAGAATTGTGGCATGATCAAAGTGATCTGGCGAACCAAGAGCAACAGACTCGATTAAACGTGTTTGTTCGTAATAGTGAAGAGTTTTCTCACAGTCGCACCGATGAAAGTAAACCAATTCTATATTATTGTATGCTAACGCGACAACTGCATGATCATGTGTTAAACGACGTTAACGAATTTTTTAATGATTTTTCATTAAATTGCATCGCTAATGTTATTTTTTCCCGTCATATCATGTAGCATTGTGATATTCGAATATGTTTCAGCTGGATCCAAAGTTTCTATTGGTTCTCGTAAGCGAAGAGCTGTTTTGAAGTAACAGACTGCTTGATGAAAACCGCCATTCTCCATAGCGATCACTTTAATGTTATGCCAAATTTTCCCGGTGATTTTATGATCGGACGGGACGATAGCACCCTTAATATCATTCGATAGTATTGATCTGCTAGGCCATTTTTATCCCATTCTCCAAAAGAGGTAGCACGTGTCTTTCTTCGCTAAAATCTACTGCATATTTTAATGATTGTACCGTAGAAAAAAATGTATCTACAGAAACAAGTTTATCTTTTTCTCTTTTAATAGCTGAAGTTCAGCAGCTGAAATTGATGGACCATTCCGTAAGGTACCAGTAAATGGTCCATAAAGTTCTTTGAGTTTATGGTGAAGATTAACGATAAAAAAATCAAAATTTGAAAATGATATCAATATTTTCTGTTCGAAATGCTTTATTAAATAACCATTAAATAAATGAATCCTTTGTATACCAAAAGAATACAACTTTCTCGTGTAATTTTGGAAAACAATCATCGATTCTTGTTAGCATGCTCTCATTTCCACGATATGTTCGTTTACATTCATTTTGCATATCACTACGTGCACTTTCATCTGATAGCATACGACGAAGTATTTGCAGAAGTAAATGAAACCACATACAGCATTTCTTTTCATTCTTAACTGAAAGTATCGAAACCTCTGTACTTAGATTTACACTAAATATGCTCAAAGGAGTCAATTCTTTTGCGTGCAAAGACACATCGCTAACCAAAACAGTTAACAACTCATTCGTTGTTGCGTAGATAGGACGAATTTTTTCGTATGACTTTACCCGAGCAGTATACTTCTGTTGATAGATGCAAAATATATAAATAGTTTCAAGTTGCTGTAATCAATGGACCATTGGTACAAGAGATTGATTCAAATAACCACAAACAATAAGAAAGATCATTTCGGCTTTGAAAGATTCGATAAGCATACGAAAATCGTGCGCGTAGTTAAATAGGCGTGTGAAACCAATGAGTATCCACAATTTTGACTGATGCGTAGCAACCTCAGTATGCGTTTTTTCGGTTTCCACTGTTTTTGAGTTGCGTGTATCTAACCAGACAAGAACAAAATCTTCAAGTTCATTATAAAAGCTACTAAATATATTGTCGAAATTAGAAGGCATCTACGTGCAATAAATGAATTTTTCTACTGAATATATTTCATCCTTCGTGTAAAAAATAATCGAATTCTCTGTTGGAATTTTCCAATCTGTCGCAAAGGCGTGTTTCTTCAAACGGACAACATCATATGTGTGTGTTTTACTTTTCACACGTCATTCAAGCCTGGTAGGTACGTTCAATAAACATGAGCCAAAGTATTCAAGTGTGAATGTGAGTATTGATGCGATTTACATCGTCAACTAACTATGAATGAATCAAACATTTATTCACAAAAATTAAATCAGAATTGCATACAAATTTTTATTAAAAATTGTGATACAGTTATAAATTAATAAGAATTAGTATAATAATTAGTTAATTATTTAAAAAACAGATTGACGTGATAAAATATAAACCATGCTGCACTCCTCGTTTTTCAATGCACTAATGAATGTTGAAAATTCGTTTGGAAAAAAATTGTTGTCCTAATGTTCTTCCATGAATGAGACTTTAAAAAGTTTTTGAAGATATAGAGTAATGGATAGGTTATGCTTTCGGTTATGAATCGATATATAATGCGATGTTGCTCTTTTGAAAGAATCTTTATCTTCCAGGTATTAATTTTAAATATAAAATTCTAAAATTCGATATTTTTCAAAATGCTTTTTAAAATGCTTCGATGTCGATGTGCATGAATAGCACACCCACTTTCTATTTTTCGTATTCTATACCACTTGAATATTTTGAAGATTTCTTAACGAATTCAAGATTATATTTGACAATTCATATAGTTTTCAATATAAAATATGATTTTGTTTTGATTTTTAATCTTGCCTATATTGAAATAAGCCATATTTATATAATAGAAAGTTGTCGTTAAGAAAACAAAATGAGTTATGATACTTACGTTGTTATTGATTTCAGTTTTTAATCGATTTTATTTCCTATAGTCTAATTTATTAATTTTTAGAATCTCTAATGCTTGAAAGCAAAGTATTGTAAAAATAGCATCGATTATCAAAACTAAAATAATCGAACCAAGAAAGTAAATGATTATGAAAATTCTGCTTCTATAAAACAAACAACGTGAACATATTTTTCTAGTGACCTAGTGGTCGTCGTTCCCATGTAGTTATATTGTCTACAAGTGCAAATTCAACAAATATCGTATTGATTTCATTTTCGGCTGGTGTTAAATACAGTTCAAACCATTCTTCGATAACATCTTCTGAATAGAGTTCCATTAAACGGCGATTTAGTATCTGTTTAGTTGTGGCTAAATCTTTTTCTAAAAATTTTAATTCAGATAAACGCGAATGCATTTCATGACGACGTATAAATGAATGTTTTCTATTAAATGGTGGCGCAATAGTATTCAAAATTTTTAGACGGTTTTGAATTTTCCGAAGAAGCACAGACAACGATGAAATACCTGACCAAATTGAAAGGCCTAAATAAAAAATTTCTAGTATATCTATATATTTCATAGGGTTTTACCTGGTAATGATTCACATAATCGGGCATCTTTATTCACTGATACTATTAGATCATTACAATTATAAATTGAATCATCGACAATATATTGACCCGTATTAAACATAAATAAACTGTGTAGAAGTGATGGATAAGCAGTTGGTAATAAATCACATAATGGCATAAAATGATCAAATCTTGACCAACCCGTAAGTATAACAGCTGATAAGGAATCTTTTTGAAAAGTGGATGATTCTATAAAACTGAGCCATTCACGATTATTTAAGACATGATGACTGGTATTTGTCTTCATAGAAAAACGATGAAGACCACCTTTAAATGCACTTGCAATCCAAGTGTTCGTAAAGAATTTTGGGAAGGTTTTCCATGCCGATGAAAATTTGTAATTATTATCAAATTCTGTAAAATAATTCCATGAAACAGGTTCAACAAGACCTTTCAGTTGATTGAGCTAAAGACATATATATTCTATTGATTTCCGAGAGATATTTCTTTAATAAAGTTCATCACATTCAAATAACTAAAACATATCTATAAATGAAAGCTTTAACCAGATATATTTTGCAAGAATCTCCTTGAAGAAACACATTTCAACATCAACTTGATTTTTAATCTGTTTTTCATTCATTCATTCATTCATTCATTCATTCATTTATAGTTAGACAAATCTGATAGCTATAATGATTGTAATTTTATTTCAACATTTCATACGCACAAAATTTTTCTTACGCCGACTTACGAATTTGAGTGACTTCGCTGTTCTATATTTATCATATCCAGTGCCGCATATCTAGGAGTTTTTTTTTTATTAGTGCATATTTAAATTTAAATATACAATAAAGAGTTATTGCTGCTAGCGGCTAAGATAGTATTGTTTATTTAATTATTTTGATTGGATCAATTTATTCATAGTCAATAGAATTTCTCAATCAATTAATCCATCTGAGATAGGCTATTGTCTGCGTCACAACTTCTCGTGGTGCCTTCAAGTTGTTGATCGATAGATCAGTCGCATAGTTATAATTTTGGACTTTAATAATTTTATTGTCTCTTTATAATAGGGGTGTCACATTTTTAATTTAAAAAAATTTATTAAATTGAGAAATAAATTTTCAAAAATTTAATTTTAAAATGAATAAAATTTTTTTTAAATGAAAAGTTAAATTTAAATTTAATTAAATTTTAAATTTTGTATTATTTAAATTTAAATAAAATTATTTGAAATTCAAATTAGTTGAACTTTGAAAACTAGTAGATAAACATAGTTTTTTAATTGATTGCTACTATTTAAAGTCAAATTTGAGTATGTTTTCTGTTTTCTAAAGTTAAAGCTAGTCATTTTTCTACGAATTTTGCTATTAAATATATTTTTATGAGTATCCCAGTATTTTGAAGAAGAAAGATGACGGATCCTGCATAATCTGTAGAGACATTTTGACTATTATGAACAAATATTAACTTGAAATACTAGGTCTTCCTCTCATTTAGTATTTACTACTATTAAAGCCACGTATTTTCCTCGTAGCAATGATGTGCATCCATCCAAACAATTTATTAAATTTAAATTTAAAATTTAAAAAAAATTATTAAATCGAGAAATAAATTTTTGTATGAGAAAAATTTAAATTAATTTTAAATTTAACGTTATAGAATTTAATTTTAAATTAAATTAACTTGTCACAAAGTTAAATTTAAATAAAATAAACTGTAAATTGATACCCCTACTTTATAAACACAATTTTCATGTTTCACCTAACTAGTATTTTAATATCAGTTCGAGATGTAAAGTCAGCTAATTTTCTTTATTGGTGTTCTAACTGAGAGAACTTTTTTATACTTTATCTATCCTATCCTACGATTATAGATAGGAATGTCGAATATACAAAAAAACAAAGCAGACCAATTAGAATCTATCTAAAAACGAATCAAGTCGATAAATCTGCATTCAAAATTACAATAGATATTCTTTTTTAAACTTCAGTAAAACCAGAGAATTCGTAAGAAAATACTCTGTAATATTGAAAAAAGAAGCATATTGATATATTTAGTAGAATATCTTTCTTGTTAAGTCTTACCAATCTTTTATTGCTAACAAATTGATCAGCTCGAAGAATATCATCCCAAATAAGTATACGACATTCAGGTCGAATTTTATGAACAATATGAACAATACGCTGTATATGACTTTAAAATAATCAATAGATTTCTTTCATTAGTCATTGTTTCATGCTTACTTAACATATTGTTCAGATATACTCGTAGATGCTTCGTTACATGCAGGATTAGAATATTTTAGACTAACTTCATCACAGCCAATGTGAATTATATTGCTATTAGGATGCATATCAAGTGTTTGCTGTAAAAGATCTAAATAATTTAAAAGTTCGACGAAGAATTGTTTATAAAATTAAAATTTAACCTTCGAGTAAAATGTAAGTTTCATTGATGCACGGTGAAATAACCGTGGGTAAGCTGAGATCGTCACGATATGATTTGAATCGCTCTAATTTAAGTATCCATTCCAAATGACCAAATGTTTGAATAAGTGGAATGATGTCAATTCGGTGCTTTTTTCCTGCTTCTTGTATTAATGCAATATCCGACTTGGTATAAGCAGCATGATAGGAAATCTTTTAATAAAATAATTCTTTATGCTCAATTTTTCAACTTCATGAACTCTAAAACTTATCTATTAAAAATATCAACTAAAATAGTTATTTCTCGTGATAGCATTGAATTTTATATAAGTCACAATAGCCTAAAAAAGCCACACTTAAATCATACACTGAGGTAGTTTAGTCTAATGTCATACAAGATTCTAGAATAGTTCTAAATTTTTGTTTTTACTTACATTTTCAAGATTTCCGTGTAATGGAAGTGTATCTTCATATTCAATAAGAACACCTTTTACTCCCATTTGTAAATTTTGAAGAAAATTAAAAAATGAATCATAAAATTTGTTTGCCTTTGGTGGTGCACCTTTTAAATCTAGATGAATATATTTAGCTAAATCAGATCGACCAAAACCTAATTGTTTCGGAAAAATATCATTAAGTGTTTGTTTAGACAATGCATTATCATAGATCTTTTTTGCATTTGTGAATTTTAATAGCCATGGTGAATAAATAGTTAAGATTAAAATAATAAAAAGTAAGCAAATAAGAAATTGAATAATACGATGTACTTTTAGAAATATTACTTGACCAAAAATCATTGCCATGACTAACAGTTTTTAATTATCATAATAATATTAAAGATATAATAAAATAAAATTTGACTGTAATCAATCAAGAATAATAAATACGAAACGTATTAAACATTCAGTGTATGATTTATTCAGTAGTAAGTGTGATACAATAATATCAAGAACTATGTGTCCTTTAGAAGGAGCAATCAAGCGGAAAACGCATAACAAAGAAAATGACTGGTTGCAAGTTTCATCCATACAATCACATTGAACTCAATAATTATCAACTCTTTGATTGTTTCATGATCACATAAATAAAATGTTATTCAATTATATTTCCTGTTATTTTTAGACTATAATAATGTCGTGACTAATCATATGTCTGTTTGAGTTTTGCGATAAATTTTATGTATGTTTTTCGAGTATGAAAAAATGATAATGCTTTTATATCCATTGATGATCTGTACGTTTTTGTTTTTATTGACGTTCTCATACAAAGTCATTCATCATCATAATTGAAGAAAAGAAAATAAGTAGATATCAAGAAAGTTTTTTTCTTTAAAGAATGAAGAACATCACGTGCAGTTATTACCTACAAATATAATGTTATTTGTTAAAACATACATTTTAGTTTGTTTTTTTTTTGATGAAGAAATGAAAAGGAACACGATGACAAGACGAAAGAAAAAGAAACTATAGACACTCATGTAAAGAAAATATGAAAAAAAAGTTCACCATCCTAATATTTCGAAAATATGTACGATGCAATGTGATCCAAATAAGTTCAACATGTATGTTTTCTAGACGTCATGTGCATATTTTTGCGTCCAATCACGAGCTAAAATAGTAATAAAAAAAAGCTTAATTCAGAATATACGAATTTCTTTTATAGCATTATCTAACTATGTATGAATAATTTCTTAGAATCGGATTATAACTAATCATGATTTTTAAATATTATTATGCATATTCAATTGTTGGTGTGTGTCTGTGTGTGTTCAAGGGGATTGTACTTTATCTATGTTTGGTAATCGGAAGGAACGACATATATTTTCATGAAGATCAAAAAATCTATTGTTAAGATCACAACAGGTACTCTCCACTAGCTATATCAAACAATGATCAGATCTCTTCGATTCGTTTATGATGAACTAATTTTCAGTCTGTAATAGTTTACAACCAGAAATTTTCTCCTATAATTTTGATAGTTGTCAAGCATAACATATAAAATTCTTTTCTCTAATGTCATATAATTTTATATTTAAATATATTATAGATTTGATATCTATCTTGACTCTAGTCTATATTATTATAAGTTGTGGATAAAGAAGAGAAGCAATTATTTTCATTTTACCTATAGCTTTTGCTCCTTTTTCATCAGCTTTCCATTTTTCAGCAACATCAGCATCCAAAAAATCATCTGGATTAGGTGCACTTAACAAAGCCTGAATAGATAAAAGAACAGTACGAATTTGTAAGGCTGGACTCCATTTTTCTATAAATAAAACAATCAATTGATGAAAATAAAATTAATCTAGCTAATAAACTATTTTACCTTTGAGAATATCTAAACAAATACGACCTAATTTATCAATATTTGGATGATAAAGTTTCGTCATAAAACGCACTTTGGGTGGAGCCATTGGATATTCATCGGGTAAAAATAATTCTACTTTAAATTTTCCACCTTCATAAGGACTCTAAAGTAAAATGACGATTGTTGAACTGTCAATATGCTTTCTTTTTATATTGATATTCATACCTCACTTGGACCATCAATGATAACTTTGAAATAACGAGCATTATGATCATCTGGTATGGCAATGATACCCGGTACTGGCTCCTGTTGTAGTCTAGCACTTTCCTAGAAAGAGAAAAATCTATGATTGAACTGAGGGAGATCTTATAAATATACCTTCACGATACGTTTCGTCAAAGCTCCATTTTCATTCATTGCTGGTTGCTTCGACAGAGATATAGTGTATGAAATCTAAATCTATGAAAAAATAATGCATAAAACTATTGTCTATGACTTTTGATTGAGCCATTTTTTTACATGGGAAAAATATTTTACTGAATTGTTAGTTTAGAACGCTTGTTGTTGTTTATTTTTTTTCGATGATAAAAAGATGGAAAATGGGCGACATCTATGATAAATTTATGAATATATAGCTATCGTTCATCAAATCAAGATAATGCGTATGAAGTCTTGAGCACTGTTTTCATAGTTATTAAAATTGATTATAATAGCTGAATAGGAGAAAAAAATAGTAATTTCTAATTACTAAATATAGGTAAATTATGGATTGCAGGCACGACTGAAGCAGTGTTTCCAATAGCAAGTGTACAGTGTAGACATTGCTAAAACATTTTACATTTTGATTTCTGACCCTTAAAAGCTGTAAGTAATATTAAATTACAAATTATCTTTAAATGATGATGGTAAAATGTGATCTCTTCGTTTCAATTCTATGATGGACTGAATAGAGAAAAAAAACTACCAATTTCTTTAGCTTTTTAGATTGTGAAAAGTCAGGTTTTCGTACACTGGTACATTTTTGCCGACGAAAACAAAATGTGCACGTACACTTTGCTTATATAATACAGAGTGTACAGTACATTTTGCTTTAGATTTCCATTGAAAACACTGGGCTGAAGTGTTCAACGTTTGTTAATTCTAAGAAAGCAATTAAATGAAGTGCCTTATGAATTTCTAAATCATTTTTTCACAAAAACTACTTTATCTTAGTTCCTGATATTCAATGATGTAAAACGAGTACACAGAATTTGAATGAAAGAAACAATGCCGTTGACTTCGAATACATTCGATCGCCCATCAAATCGATGGGTTTCAACGACGAAGCGACATTCATTGAATGTCTATATGAGTTCTGGTGTTTTTATTCTTTTACTTTTAATCTCTAATTTTCAGGAAACTGTTGTGTCAGAAAACCGACGAATTTAAAGGAAAACAAATTTCTAATCGACTTCGAGAAGATTTCAAGCAGCGACGAAATACTATACTGAAAGAAATTTTAACTTAGTTCTTTTCTAGTAGAATTGATTCCATTTGTAATTGAAAGATTTTCTGTCTTAAATTTTAATAAAGTATATATCTATCATTGCTGTTTATCAGCCAAATAAAATTTGATTAAATTTCTAATGCATTTTTATCTTTTTTGAGTTGATTTCTCAATAATTGAAGCTTAGTTTATCACTACCAATATTTACCGATCAATACTAGTGACACCTTAGATTTTATTCTAAAATTCGATTGGTTATTGACTTCAACCCCTGTAGTTGCTATTATACATAATTTTTATGCATCATCAAACAGAGCCGATCTCAATCGTTTTCTATCGGCAACCTTGTACTTTTTGTTGTAACGAAAGGAAAAATTTTGTTTTAACTACATTCAATATTTGGCGAAAATAATCTTTTTCTAGTACTATGATCAAATCGAACAAATTATTTCAAGCTATTTTATTCGTTCAGTAGATGCTACACACTTAAGAGTGTTTTATTATTTAAAGATAATGTTTATAATTATTTAAAGGCATTAAATTTTCAGAGAATATAACATTTTAACAGTGGAGACAACGAGCTTTTAGTGTCACCATATCATGCGATGAAAGTCATTGGAACAACTGTTAAAAGAATGCGTGAACATTACTATTATTATTATTGCACACATGATAGCCTTGAGAAAATTTTCTACAAATATTTATTTTGGCATCAGGAAAAAACATCATACTTTTTTTTAAGATTTTAATTTCGAAAAGGATTTAACAAACATTTTTTTTCTCGATAAACGAAATTCACAGAAAAGTATATTGTTTTAGATTCCTTTTTAACATCACATGATGGCTTCGGCTTTTATGGAAACTGAAGAATCTGCAGTCGGTTCGGAAAATGCTCGATTAGCTGGTCTTGAATCACAAATTCTAAATTCACAAGAAATAATAGTTCGTCTGAATCGTGAATTAGATAGTGCATTACATCGTATAGCAACACTTGAAAATGTTTGTTCCGAAACTCAAAATGATCTTCATGAAAAGCGCAATCGTATAAATCGTTTAACTAATGAGATCGATGAACGAGAAGAATTGAATGAACATTTGAAACAAGAATTATACGAAAAAGATGAAAAATTAAACACTCTGGACGATATCGTTACTCAGCTTAAACAACATATTAAACAAGAAAAAAAGGATAAAGAAGAACGAAAAATACACGAAAATATTTCATGTCAACAATGCCTATTATTATTTAATGAATTTGGAAAGTCATCAGAAAGCATCTCAATTAATGATCTTCATTCTCAAATTATTTTTGATAGACAATTATCTGAGCTAATCGTTGGTCGTCTTGGTGATAATAATGGGTCATCGAATGAATCTCCACAAGTCATTTTTGAGCAATATCATAAAAATGAACGTGTAAAATTTCATGATCTTCTTCAGAAAAGTCTTATAACAGAAAATATTTCTGATTTGATTGATAGTGATGATATTCTATTTGAATTATTAACTCATTTAAATAGTCTCGTGCGTTTGAAAGAAACATTGTCAAGTGATAGTAAAGAATTACAAAACATTCGTTCATTACTTCAGTTAACAGACATTAATAATGATGATTTAATTAAAGATTTAGTTAATAAACGTGAATGTATTGAATACTTACGTAGAAAAATTAATAACAGCCATGATTTTACTGACTATGAACTTATAAAACATGTTTTACATCATTATTTTGATTTTCAACAACAACAAGATGAATTAAAAGAATATTTACATTTAAATAATGATGATAATAATGAGTTAAGTTATTCAAGACTTTTAATGGATCGTTGTAGTGAAGCAGTACATGTTCGTACGTTTGCTCTAAGAGTGGATTTATATATTTTCTTGTTTCTTTTTTTTTTACATTTCAAGGTTGGAACAGAATTACATCAACGCATTCAAACTCTTGAACAGCTCAATAATCAATTAGACGAACACATTAAAGAGAAAGCTGAACGACACAAACAAATCGATGAAATTGTAGCAACATTCTATAATAAATCAATTGATCAAGACACCAATGAAGGTTAGAAAGAAATTTTGAACGAAAAGGTAATTATTATTTCATATCTTTTAGTTACTCAATTGAATCGTATTCGATCGATACTTCAAGCAGATGCTGATTTTCGACATGAACTTTCTGCTGAAACGCCAGTAACATCTAATGAAGATATTCTTCGATATATACGTGAATATAAATCTATCTATGAAAACTATCAACCAGTGACAAATGAAAATCTTAATCAAGATCAACAATTAAGAATCAATGAGCTTACAAGACAAGTTGATGAATTAAAAGAAGAAATGAATCAACGAAAAGCACAATTAACAAAAATCACTTCTTTGCTAGAATTAGACACAGACAATGGTATGTATGAATATATATATATTGATTTTATGCCTAATGTTAAAAGTTCTTTTTCAGAAAAAATAATATTTGACCTTATTTATTCATCTCTAAAGTCAACTACTGATTTTTCTCACGCTCTCTCCAATCAATTATCTGTAAAAAACGATAGTATATCTATGCTACAACGTATTCATGATTATCAATCAATTATCAATCAGATATATTCCCATGAAAATCATTGGACCGATGAAACATCTAATGAACTAATTAACAAATTAAAATTGATGGTAAAGTTATTTTCAAGTTTATATTTTTCTTCACTCATAATTTTATTTTACAGAAAAATGCAGAAAATACTATTGAAAATCTAGAACAACAATTAAATGAATCAATTCAAAATGAGAAACAATCACAAAATGATATCAAAGAAATAATCGAACAATTTCTGCCGAATATCGATAAAAATGAAGGTATTCTTTCTAACAAATATTCCACACACAAGATCAATAATTACTCCCCAGTTCTTACTCACTCTCATTCTTGACAAAAGATGTTAATGCATGCTAAAATCTTTGCAGTGACCATCGGAGACACTAGTTCATCAAGATTTTGTTAACCTTGTGACAACCTTATTTTTTCTATTTCATAAATAGAATCGAATACAAAACAAATTCAACATTTACTTACATCGCTCGTCGATTTTCGTCAAAACCTCTTCGACACAACACAATTGAATAGAGATGAAGATATTTTAAATTTATTTCAAAATTATCAAGAAGATCATAGTAATCTTCAAGAATTATTAAATCAACCTATTCAAGAAAAACAAGGTTTTACTGTGTTTTGTTTTTTAGTTAATCATGTAAGGATATTTTGTTTTGATGTAGATGTCGAATCACAAACAACATACGACGACGACGACGACGACGACTTTTATAATCAAATAAAAAAATTACTTGGCATAGAAGTAGTACATCGTTCAGAAGATATAATTAATAAAATCAAAGAATTATTACAATCAGTAAAATTATTTAAAATAAAATAAGAAAAATTCTTGTCATCAAATTTGATTTTCATAGCCTTCTAAAGCTCAGTTCGATGATTTGTTCTCGAATGATCAAAAACTTCGAGATTTATTAAATATCAATGATGAAAATCTTGTTGAATCTGTGCTACAATTAAATGGAAATTTGCTTCAGTTACAAGAACAACAAGAAAGACTTATTCAAAGTAAGTCATCAAGTTATTCGTTTAGACTATGTATATTCATTGTATTTAGATGGCAATTTGATGAAGGCAAGTATTGAACAAAGGTTGAATGAACTCGGAGTACCTTCTGGTGAACAATTCAGTTTTTGAATAATTCAATTTGAATGCTTTTTGTATTTTAGACTTATCACTTGAAAAACGAATGGAAGACTTGTGCGCAATAGTTGATAGATTTTCTATTGAATACTCCCAATTAGTATCCACAGATATCAATGGAATGAATTTAATTGACATATTGAAACATATTCGACTAGTTCTTGTTGAAAATAATCGATTAAAGTTTTTAATCGACCAATTAGATCTGGATTCGGTATGAAAAACTACTTGAAAGAAACATCAATAACATGTAAAAGATATTATGGTCTCTTTGTTTTTAGTCATCGAATAATTTGGATTATGCATCAAAGCTACAAAGTTATTCTGCAAAAGTCGACAATCTATGTGAACTAATTGGTGATGATAATGTTAATATTGATCTAGCATTCGTTGTATATCAAAAAAAGATTGCACATGACCAACAAATCATCAAGAAAAGTAATACATTAGTTGCGATAATTTTAATTTTAATTAAAAGAAAATTTTTTCATTAATTTAACTTTTAATTAATTTTGCATACAGATAAAAACAGTAGACGTAGCTTACTGAAATCAAATTGATATTAAAATACGATACTGCCAATTTTAACATCATAAGAAATGATAACGACATTGAGAGATAAAGAGCTACAAGAGATAGTTACAACAACTGCGGTCTATCAAATAGAAGAATGATGAATTTAGTGTTCGGTAAGAAGTGATAAAAGGTTGTTAGAAGCTTATCTTTCAAGCTCAAATAGAAATAGAAAATGACAATGTCGAAGCTGAATTTCATTCTTTACTTCTGCTGCAGAACTAAATCTCGGCTTAATATTTTAACAAAATTGAATAGTTTGATTTTCCAAGATGCAAAATACATCAAATCAAGTTCTTCTGGGCTACATCGCAAATTCCCTACAAAGAAAAACATTTAACTGTTAATTTCAAACAAATGATTATTGAGGTAAATTGTGATTTTGAGTCAATTAAGTTTGAATAAACACACAAGACTCCTCTGTTTTAAGTTATTGATGTAAAGATTTTCTTATAATTCAGTATGATAGGATGAAGAATATGAAAAGAGTTTATTCCGAATAATCTCTACTGTGAACTAATATTGATTATTAATTAATCAAATATTATTTAAAGAGATCACTTATTTTAGTGAGCAATTTCAAACAACAACTTCTAACACGTTTATCGATTGATAATGAAGACAAAATCTTAGATCGTCTTTCTGAAATTGAACGGATGGATTCTGATTTAAAAGGTAATTCATATTGATTTCATGGTTTTATTTTGTTATTTTCTTGTTTCAAGAGAAATTAAAAAGTCATGATTGTACAAACAGTACAGTAACTTCATTGAATGTGACAATATCCGAACAACGTAGTAAAATACTCGAACATGAAGAAACATTGGAAAAATTACGAACACAACGTGAAAGAATGTTAAATAAAATGAAAGAAATGAAAACGAATAATGAAATATTAGTGAATCAAGTAAACTTTTAAAACTTCTCACTAAAACAAAACCTTTTTATCATCATAGCTGAAACAAACTAATGAAACCATTGATGACTTTCATCGAAAAGAAATCGATTATAAAAATCAAATCGAAAAAATTGAACAGCAGTTACGTAGTGCTAACAATCAAATTCAAGTAACATCCGATGAATGTCAAACACAACAAGAATTACAAGAAACAATGAAACTTGAAATTGAATCTATTAAAGTTGATTTATTAATCTTTTGTTTTCTTATAAATTAATTTTAATAAGTGTTTCTTTCTAGAATGAAATGGATACACAAAGAAAATTATATGAATCTCGATGTCGTCAAATAGTCCATGAAAAAAATCACTTAGATAAAAATCAAAAAGAAACATTGGAACAAAAACAAATAGTCGAAAATGAAAATAAACGATTACAAATAATTTTACAATCAATCAAAGGTTTTCTCGAGTATTTTTCGTTTGTTTTATTTAATTTTCTCTATTCTAGATACGCTTGAAAATGTTGATGATATCGATTCAATTGTAGATACAATTTTAAAACTTCGTCAAGATCATTTAAGATTGACAAAGGAACTTAATCTACGTAATGAAGATTTTCATGAAGAAAATGAAAAATTATTATCGAATATTCAACAGCAACAAATTGCTATTAATGAATATATTAATATGAAAGATGTATTGGAAAAACGTTTATTTGACAATGATCAACAAATCATGCATTTTAATAAAGAATTACAAGAAAAAAATAATCAATATCAACGTTTACAAGATGACTATCAATCATATAAAGAGGAATATTCAACAAAAATAAGTAAAAAAAATAACTGTTACAGTTTCCTTTGAGACAATATTTATCTTATAGTAGATTCACAAGTAGCAATAATTGATGTCGAACCATCTCCACCGTCACCAACACATCATGCGTCTATACAACAAGTAGCTGAATCAAATCATTGGTTAGTTAAAAATATAGTTTCGTATTGAGTACAGAGAATCGCAATTACAACTATGTCATTAGTCGATAGAAACAGGATTTTTTTTGCAATAAATGTATTCAACAACTTATGAGTTAATTGTCGGTAATGATTTCAAATTTTATTTATCAAGTAATATTTACGATTTTGAAAAATCTTTTTCGGGTTCGAGCTCTTTACACCATATACATTTTGGAGATACGTATGAAGAATGTCAAAATAATTAGTACGTCTATGCCTTTTCTATAGTATTTTAGTTGTTGTAATGGAATTGTAACTCGTAGCACAACATTTACAAACACATCACATAGTAATATTTTAACTTACCATTCTGCTAATGAATAGTTTGACTTGTAAATAGAATATTGATGATAACTAGATAATTAATATTTTATGAAGAAAGTATTCTATTTATATGTGAATCTATCAATGAACACAGTGCGAGGTTTGTATTTCAGTGTTTGATTTTTTTTCTATAATCTATATATACGACAACATCGAGAAAACTTCTAGAATTCTATAAACAGGATCCTCATTCGGACCTATCCTATGTACAAAGAGTTTCAACGGAATAGAAATAGTTTAATGAAACCAAGAAATTCTGTAAACTATCTTTGATAAATTTAGGATGGCCATCGACGTGAAAGATGACGAAATCCCATTAACAACGGCTAATAAATGCAAGAACTTTTTATATTAAAAATTTGAGATACTAATTAGAATAATATACTATAGATTCTACAATCGATACACCAACTGCATTATTCAATCTTTTCGGTGAAATGAAAAGGTAAATTTTATTTTTTGTAAACAATTGAACCATATTCCAATTCTCTGCTTCTTTTTCAATATAGTAAACTAGGTATAACATTAACTCATCGTCCACGTTCATCATCAGCATTTTTTTATTATTTATGTGCTGTTCACTTTTTAACTATATATTTATTATTCATTCGTCGTTGTTAATGAATTTTGTTTTTATTTCCATGAGTCGCGCTTTTTCTCGTTTAATCTCTTCATAAAATACAGTGCTTATTTTTTTTTTAATAATTCCGTTATACATACGATTATACTTTTATTTGATAAATAAAAATCAATTGGGAGAAATAATTTAATGAATATTCTAAAATTATTGAAAAGAAATCGATTCGTGATTTTGCTAGACTTTCACATATTTAAGATTCTATCAAAAAAAAAACAATATGCCGCTGATCTTTCGTGAAATACAAGGTGATCTTTTTTCGGCTTCATCGAATACATCGCTTGCAAATTGTGTTTCAAGAGATTTGTGTATGTCTAAAGGTATTGCAACATTATTTCGCAATAGATTTGGTCAAGTCGACGAACTTAAAAAACAAGGTGCGTTCTTTCATAGTCAGATTGGAAAATTTTACTCGATTTATCATAATTATTTAGTATCTTTAATGTTTCATAAGTTTGTTTTTATAGATGTTCCGGTTGGTAATTGTGCTTATATTACTGTTGATGATCGTTGTATTTTCTATTTGGTAACAAAAGAAAGATATTTTCATAAGCCAACCATGGCAACATTAGAATCAAGTCTTCATGTAATGCGTGATTTATGTATTAAAAATAATGTTCATCATTTGGCGATGCCTCGGATTGGTTGTGGATTAGATAAACTTAATTGGGATCAAGTATCAAGACTGATCCAACGTGTATTTGCAGAAGATGATATCGAAATCACGATTTATTCGATTTAAATATTTATTTTTTAGTCAGATCCTCGATATCTATAAAGATTTCTCGAAAACTATGAAGTTTACTGATGAAAACATAAGAATGAATTTTTTATGATCATTATTTTTCAATAAAAACAAGACAATCATGCATTTCATATCCATACATTCAATGTATGGTCAATAAGATTAATCTACTAATTTCGATATGGATTGTGATGATGAAAGTTCGAAGACTAGAAGCAGACAAATGAATGTAGCGGATGACTAAAATATTGCAAAAATAACTTTTCCTATTTCTGATTGGTGTCTTTCAAAGTGAATGGGATCGTCAATAAAAAAGTAAAATATTATTCCACTTTTCTATTCAAAATCAACTACTTAGTCATGATTTTGTTTTGCTTGTAATCAAAAATTTAAATATATTATCAAATGAATCTCGAAATCTAACAAGAGAGTTGTTGAAGTAATAATTTACTTTCGGATGGAGACTTTAAGTATTATGTAGACCGAAATAAAATACAATGTTCCTGTCTTCTAAAGCATGAATTTCATTTCAGGTGGTCTCAGTTTATGTGAGCCGACGTGATAAGTGAAGTCTTGAGTCAAAAGCTTTTGTATCATTATTTAATGATACTACAAAGCAGCTTGAATTAGATCTAATTATAATGATTTTGATGGAATTAAATCGGCAGTTTTTAATATTTAGTTTTTACGAAATCTCGGAATTTTCGACCTTGTTATAATTCTAAACTGATGTTCAAAATGAATTATATTTAACGGTCATCATCAGCAATTTTACATCATTTGAGACTTTAATTCTAAATTCATAGTAATTAATTCATAGTAATGCGGATATAAACAATTCCATAACCTAATCCGATAACACAACCTAATAATTAGTACGTAGATGTAACATATATATATATATATATAACGAATATCAAGTACAAATACCAAGTGTCAATATTTAGTGTTGATATTAAATACGAATATACAGTAATAAATAGCTAATTAATATAATTAATTAATATAAAGTATAAATGGATGTAATGCATTATTATTATTTGTAAGCTCAAGTCTTTAATACTGCAATTAGTATGAATAGAAATATTCGTAGTTAATATCAATACTAAATATTGACACTTGGTATTTGTACTTGATATTCGTTATATATATATATATATATGTTACATCTACGTACTAATTATTAGGTTATGTTATCTGATTAGGTTATGGAATTGTTTATATCCGCATTACTATGAATTAATTACTATGAATTTAGAATTAAAGTCTCAAATGATGTAAACTTGCTGATGATGACCATTACATATAATTCATTTTGAACATCAGTTTAGAATTATAACAAGGCCGGAAATTCCGAGATTTCGTAAAAACTAAATATTAAAAACTGTCGATATAATTCCATCAAAATCATTATCATTATAACTTACCTCGTACTCAAGTAAATTGATATTTTTAGATCTAATCAATTTAAGTAATCTGCCAATATGGTAAAAAAAGGAATCAATTCTTGTTTCTTTGTTCATTCTAATATTATTAGTAGCAGCTAGATCGAAGATTTTTTTTTCTCTCTCTCAAATCTTACATGAATTCTAAACGGTAATGGGATGGCTAGAACAAAAATAAAATCTAATGTTCATAATTTCATTATCACTACATGTCGCCATACTAGCAGCGGTAACTTTTTAAGAATGTGATAATAAGCGTATAATAGGAATAAGTGAATGTGTGATACATGATGTTGGCTGGATGAAAGGTGCATACCACAAGAGAGCATTCATATAGCACGTGCATGCGCTGACTATATCGCGTGCTGATAAAAAATTCAAATCTCAATTTAATCTATTTTAAAACAAGATGGGACAAATTAAGCTGATACAAGAATATTATTTCAGAGAAAATGAAATCACAGTAAGAATAAGATTCATTTATTCATTATGATATATTCAAACCATTCTCTCATCTAAGTGGATCGTTTTAGTTTTAGTTTTAAATAATAAATTGAAATTCTTCAACTAATTCTAAATGAAAATCCAATCAAGTTGTACTGAGAAATATGAATTAATATTGGCTTAATTTTAACGATAGCAAAATGAATAATCATCTCGATACATCCGTATCAATCAGTTATGCTTAATGAATATACAACATAGACCGTAACCATGCCTATGTCTCAGAGTAACTATCAGACAACACCATAATGACAAGATGTTTGATACCCGCTATGACATAATATGATGACTACGATATCAGTGATCATTTGTTTGTAGAAGAAATCTAAAAAATTGATATACAATGATAATTCTTCGAACTTAAAGGAAGAACATTGATAAAGAACAATATTGTTTGTTGAGTGTTGAAAAAATAAAAATTATATCCATACAACTTGATATTTTCTTTCATTTCTTCTTCGATCTTCAATTCCGACCGCTTGTAAATTGATGATGAGAGATGTAAGCAAATCACGAAAGTAAAAGCTGATAATGGAAAGAACTTTGAAAATATAAATGAATGTAATTTTCAGATGCAAAATAACACCTAAAATATCAACAGAAACGATCTTAGGAACATTTTTATCAAAGGAACAAGTCTAACTCATATCTTTTATTTTATAAGAATAAAAGAGTAATACTGTTTTTTTTTATGACGTGGTTTATTTTTCTATGGATAAGGATTTTTCATTTGATTATCGAGACGATATTTTGACATATGGACAGTATATATTTTTTAACGAAAAAATCCTTCAAATGTTATTCACACCTGACACATGAACAAGATTTTTTTCCTGCGATACATTTTTTCTATTCATTTGTTCGATAATGAATGAATCCGACTTGAAAAAATAAATGCAATTATCACTTTAAATCAAAGTTTTAAATGATAACCTGCTGAGTTTGATGTATGATATTACAATTTTTAGTTGCCTTCTTTTCTTTTTCAGGAGGAAAAAAATGTAGGTTTTCCTTCTGATGATTTTTCAACTGAGAAGAAAAGTTTTTTCTCGTTTTTTATTGGTTCATAATTTTTATTGGTCGTTTTATTTTTTTTTCTCTCTCTACCTCTCTCATTGCTAAATAGACGTCTACATTTTATTCATACTTCCGTTCATTATTGTTCATCGTTTTCTCTTAGTCGATTAGCACCTGTCGCAGAGAGAGCGTGAACAGCACCACTATGCTAACGCCACTTGCTACTAAAGAAGATGATGAAACTAAAGTTCCATCAGAATATTATTCTACACATTATACTCCACAACATCATCATTATTATTATCATCCAGTTCCATTCAATGATGAATCGAATAATCTTCATCATTCTCAAACATCCAGTTTTTATGAATCCTCACAATATTATACACTGTCACCTGGATATTCTCATCCGCAAACAAACACTCGTATAAATGAAGAAGATTCAAATAATCAAGGATCTTCATCAATTTATTTGCCTCTGTATCATAATCGGCATCCTTATTCATCTGAAGATATGTTATTTACACAAAAACTATCCGATCAACAATCAACTCCGATCTATGATTATAATCTCTCTCCAATACCAAGTTTACAATCAAATCAAATGTTTCATTCACATCCAAATTATGTTCAAACAACTGCAGAACAAACCGTTTGTAGTACAAGCACCGGCGGAGATTATTTAACTCCTTATGTAAGTGAATATTCTATCTCAACGATTGCTTTATTTTCAAAAAATAGTGAACTAAACAAATTTTTTTGTAAAAATTTCAGCCACCATTAAATGGTCTTTGTCGATCCGATTCGATGGCAGTCGAATTAGTCAATCGGCCACTATGGCTTAAATTTGCTCCACATACACTTGAAAATATTATAACGAAAAGTAACTATATTAATAGATCTATGTAAAATGAAATTTGATTTTAATCTTAATATTTCCTAATAGCTGGTCGTCGTATGTTCCCAACACTTGAATATAAAATCTACGGATTAAAACCCGAAGCAACATATAATATGTATGTTGATATGGTTTTAATTGATGTTAATCATTGGAAATTTAATTCTGGCAAATGGGTACCATCAGGACAAGCCGAACAATGTCAAAAGACAAGTAAAAATAAATTGTTTTGTTTTTGTTTTTGTCTTAAAAATAAAAATTTATAAACATATATAATAGATCATGTTTATTTACATCCTGATTCACCAAATAGTGGTACACATTGGATGAAAAATGAAAAGGTCTCATTTTCAAAATTAAAATTAACAAATAATAAACAATTACCAACAAGTCATCCACAAAATCAAGTAAGAATCTCGATTCAAGCTATAAGAAAACATTTGTCTTCGTTTTTTTTTGTAAGATGACACTTATTCTTAATTCAATGCATAAGTATATGCCACGTTTAAATATTGTTGAAGTAAGCGGTCGTTCATCTGATCCAACATCATCCAATAAATCGAATTCCCCACCAAAACATACATTTACATTTCCTGAAACACAATTTATTGCTGTTACAGCTTATCAAAATACTGACGTATGTTTCTATCGACTTTCTTTAATTAAAATTTTTCGTATTATTTTATTCAATAGGTTACACAGCTTAAAATTGATAATAATCCATTTGCTAAAGGCTTTCGAGACAGTGCTGATAGTCGGTATGTTCAAGAAAATTTAACTTTTCTTATATATTAACATGCAAAATGCATTCTTTATTTTATAGCAATACTTATCATTCATATTCATATGGTTCTCCGTCACCACCATATAGCAGTGGAAATTCGGTAGCACTGGATTATTATGGAAATGGCCCGTATGAACATCACCAGTCATATAAGAAGAAACGACATAACTAAATTGTTTCTGTTTTTGCATTCTTCATTTTCCTGCCGTTTGTATGTGTGTGTTTATTGACGTTTTTTTTCCTGCTCGAATAAAATATTTTCGTATATCGACATTCTTTTTTTCTCACAATGGAAACTTATAGAATTAAAGAATCATTAAAAATTACAAATGATGATTTCATGAAATGCTTTTTTTAACTATCTAAGACAGACGGATTAAATGTCGCAAATGTGGTTGATATTATCAATAGTATACTAACATGAAGGACAATATTTGGTATTTCAGAGTGTATTTATTAATTGAATTATTCTAAGGAACGTTTTTTACTTTGTGTCTAAAAAGTTGCTCAATAGTTTTTAACGAATGTTTCACAATAGTTTCAATGAATAACTTATCTCGTCCTTTCTTGCACATTCAAACATTTTTTTAAAATGAATATTTTCATGCAGTATGAACTCTGATGGCGTTATGTTTTCTTAGAATACTATGAAAGTAAAGAAAGAATAATATCTTGCTGCAGTTCGAATCACTGTTATCAATTTTCTTCCATACGTTTTCCAGGTATGATCTGAAGTAAACATTTAATGAAACTTATTTCGAAGTAAATTGAAAAATCAATTACTCATTAGACAATAAGATTTCAAGAACTCAGTAAAACTTAGTAAGTTCATTTGAGAAAGTAGGGAGCATGGTCTAAAAATGATTGTTGAAATCCGTGTCAAGGGATCTAGTTTCGTTGATGTGTCACATGCTTTAATCGCTTCTTTCATTTTCTATTAAATAATTTTTATTCCTTATCACCAAATGTCATTAATTCAGTATCGGTCCTTTTATCTTCAGATCCCAAAAAATAAAAACAAATAAAAGAGCCAGATTTTTTCTGATAAATAAACAGGACGTATGGCAATGTAGTTTCTCAAGGAAACATTATCTTGCATAGTATTACATCATCGGTTTTTTCCTGTTCCATTCTATCGATTAGTTTTCTCGTAGATATTTATGTATTCAAGCTAGCAGCCTATCCCAGTAGAACTTTGTCCTTGTGTATGTGTACAAGTACGATACGCGTTGTAGATAGGTCGTTAGGCAGAAGCAAAAAAGGAATAGAACGACATACACATATACTCATCATGCTGCCAACAGCTCCACCACTACCCAATTATCTGTTGAATTCCTACTCTGTAAATACTCAAGTACAACCTTGTCGACTTTATAAAAAAGATGATCCTGAGTAAGAAAATTTTATAGCGAGCATATATTTTTATTTTATTGAATAAAATTACCTAGATATGGTCGACCACCAAAAGGTAGTCGTACAGAACAACGAGGTCTAGCTGCTCAAGCTCATATTCAACAAGAAGTTAAATATTTATGCGAAACCATAAAAAACTTGGGACAAAAAACAGATGACTCATCGACAACATCGAAGTATGAAATCACATTTAAACAACTCTTCGATGTATGTATTCATACTTGTTGTTTTATGTTTAATATTTAAAATGATCAAATATTAATTCTATCATTAGTTCTATGTAAATATTTCAAATAAACTCGTCGGTATTCTTCTTCGAGCACGAAAACATGGCTATATTCATTTTCCTGATGAATGCGAAATATTATTTCAAGGGAATCATGATCATGTTAAAATTACACTTCTTTGTATGCCATCAGATTAGAATAAAGATAAAACTTTCGTTTGATAATTGAGTTTTTCTTTTAAAAACTTTTGCAAATGTACAAATACTATTCGTTTGATCAATGTACTCATTATTTCAAGTATTACATGTAAATTTGGTTTTAATTTAATCTATCTATAAAGTTTGCTAGATTACAGTTCCATGAAAAATAAATAAAGGAAGCATGAAAATAATGAACCCACTTATTATAGTGTTATTCACGACATAAATGTATGACTGATCATCGATCTTATGTATCGTTCACATACAGTAGAAAATAATATCGTTAGAAAACACATGGATAGTACAGAGCTGAAGATATTCTCTATGTGTGATTTGTATTTCACATATTCCCGATAACTCATGATTTAGTCAACTTATTCCAATGTAGAATGTGCTAACCAAGGTTACCAAATTCAAATTTTAGAAATCAGAGAATTTCTCTGACAAAATCAGGAGTTTTTCAGAAGAATTTTTTTCCTAAATCAGGAGAAAAATCAGGAATGTTTTCTTTTTGATATTCAACAGTCATTCGATGATTTTTATCTGATAACTTCCGATTTTTCACTAATAGATGCATTAACTTCTTTTCCTATAATGGGATTGATGCTGAAAATTTTCCTTGTAGATGAATTAAAATTGAAAATAGAATGCTGATTTCATAAAGTTCATTTAAACAGATAATTAAAACGTGTTCATTAGAATACATAGCTAGTAAAAACTACTTAGCCAATTTACTAAGCAATTCTTGACACTTTTGCGATGTGACTCTACTTAAATCTAACAAGCGAATATATGTTCTGGAAAGATCTGGTTCATTTAAAAGATAATCATAGAGTTCTGGTCAAGTAAAATAGACAGTGTTGCCAGATCCCCACATCTTCTGGAAAAATTCCAGGTTTGGAAAGTTTTTCCGAATTTTCAAAGTTTTTCTCGACTTTTTGTAGATTTCGAAAAAGAAATTCCGGAATTTTTTTGATTTTCGTGGTTGACATTAGGCAGCCTTCTTGGATGTGCACCTTTTTTTATTAAAATATATGTTGTAGATATGTATAAAGAGTATATTTGTTTCGAATCCGTTAGAGTAAAACGTACCCAAATCGAGCAATCCAACAGTGGGAACCAATCTGAACCCATCCGATCCGCCTCGCATCCAGTAGGATCTTATCGGATTTTGTCGGGCCCTACAAAACTATCATCGGATTTCGGGTTCCGGATTCGAAACTGGATCCTCAGTGTCGGATTCCTATGAATTCCAAAGAAACACCGTTGGATGTCATCGGAAGTTCAATGGGTTTCGACCAGTGGTCCCGACGTCAATTCCTCGACCCGGAATCTTATAAGATTCTGTCGGATGGTAGGATACTATCCAGTTCCTATCGGATTCGGTGTGGGATTTCTCGAGCTGGATACCCAGCTCCATGATTCCGGAGGACGGATACCGTAGGAACCGACCGAAAAGATCCGGAAAAATCGCCGTATCTGGTCGGAAAACCCGGGAAAGCGCTGGAACGTGGAAGCAGTATTGCGGTCGGAAATTGACGGATTTTTTCCGGTGTATTCCGGTCATCTTCCAGCCGGAAAGCAAAGGAAACTGGCCGGAATCCATACGAAAAAAAATCCGGTAATTTCTGACTGGAATACGGCTCCCACTTTCTAGCGATTTCCCGTGCTTTCTGACCGTTTCCCACCGTACCTCTACGACCTGAGTACTTTAAATGAAAAAACGAACCCAAAAGATCTTTCCGCTTTTTTTTGAACATTTGAAAAAAGCTCCACAAGTACGAACTTTCAAATTTGACATCTGACAACACTGAAAATGAGTGCTCATTTTAATCTTCAACTCAGCTTCAACTAAATTACGGCTCATTTGATTTCGACTATCGTTCCACATATAAGTTTAACGTTTCCATAGCATTGTTCTTTTCTCTTGGAAATCGCTATGGGTTCAAAACGAAGCTAATCGTCACATTACAAAAATTAGGAGAAATCAGGAGAAAAGTTGCAAAATCAGGAGATCCCTGGTCAAAACAGGAGATTTGGTAACCCTGGTGCTAACCTAAGATACAATTGAGCAGGTATACTAAAGTTTTAATTCATACTTGATGAATACCAATCCGGTTTAATGTATGACTAATCATAGAAAAGAATCATTTCTATTCTTGTGTTCGAAATAAGATTCATTGATCAACACAATCTGAAACATATATTCGGGGACAAAATATGCTTTGCGAATAGTTAACTTCAGATTCATTCAAAGAATATTCGATTGATTCGATAAAAATAAATCTAAATAAAGATTAAAGAAAACGATACAAACCATTCGATTCCAACGAGCTAATAATAAACAACAGAGATGACTTCTCTATGCTCATTTAAGATAAATATCTTTTATTTTACTTAGGAGAACAATAGAAGTCCGAAATCAGTATTATAAGGATTTTTATTCGTTGATACAAACTTGAATATTTAGTATATTGTTGAAAAAAACAGCTTATCTGACAAAAACATTATGCATATTCACAATTTATTAAATTTTGCAATATTGCCAATTAAAACTATTGAAGACACATTTATCATGAGTATTAACTAAGAAAGAATATGTTCCTAAACAGCATGTAATTACACTATTTAAACAGTAAAAAGACGGTGAGAAAAGTAAAGCGAAGTCGAACAAAAACGAATCCAAAAAACGTTGAGATAGAATTGAATAAACAAGAACATCGAAGTGCGACTTAGTTACAATTGTCCATTGTTTGGATCGTTCGCTTTTTTTATTTTTATTTTTACAAATTCTAACCCATTTTTGTATGGTCTTTCCATCTGACACTTTATCACCGTAAAAATATCTTAATTCTTGATGAATCAAACGCGGATCGGTGTTTAATACAGTACGAACTTCGGCATATGAACGAATATATCTCGTTGGCAGCTAAAATAGAAATACCAACTGTAAGATTTCTAACACGAATATCGAATTTAGAAAAACTGTGTGACACATGCATCCTATTGAACTACTTTTTGATGAAAGTGACAAATACGAAACATCTGTGTAATTATTGATGGAAACACAAAGGAAATATTTAAAACAATACTGATTAACTCTAAAGATCTCAGTGGTAATTTATCGGTTGTAAAGACTTCTATTGAACTTGAACTCGAACCACATTAAATTATCCTTTTCGAAAAAAAAATAACAATAATGTACGAGAAAGGTACAGATGACTACAAATACGATAGAATAATATTTCAAATGCCGAATAAAAAAATTTTAATCAGTTAAAAATATTTACAAGGGTATTTGCATTAGACTGTAACTGTTTCTTTTGATTTCGGAATTTGTCTAATTTTGAAGTTTTCTATTCCATGGCTTGTGGATAGAGTTTGTCAAGAGTGGATTGAGATTCGTATGAACTAGTTTTCATTAAAAAGTCTAGACATAGTCCACCATATCGTTTTCGAATTTCCATATGTCATTTTCGATCAACAATATAGTCTGTTTTAGAAGCATTGACTACAAAGATTTGAAATCATATTATAACCCATCATAAGTGTACAGTATACTCACTAGCAGCATAAAATATGTTCGCAAGTTCAATGACTACTTTTTGACACGTAGGTTGTTCACAATTTTCTAGATTTTTATCAACAATAGTTGTATGTAAATTAAAAATTTCGTCATAGCTTGATGCTCCCAATAATGAATAACAATATTTTATGAAATCAATATAGTTAATAAGTTTAGAGCTTAAAAGAACATTTGGTACAATCGTTTGATAATTTAGTGGTTTAATTTTTTGAGATAATTGCAACTCTTGACCCCAATGAACCTTTAAAACAACAACGAGTTACCAATCATGAAAGATCATCGTCGCGATCCGATTCAGCAATTCTATTTGGATCGGATCCTACTACAATAATCATTTTTTGTTCGAGAGAACAAGAACATCATTACTTACGTTCATGTTTGGTCGAAAATACGATGACATCAGTTAGACAATACAGTTCAGAAGAATCGACAGCTTCTAGTACCAGCATATCTCCGGCATAGGTACTAAAATATCGATCAAGATCTAGTTCGTTAATTTCAAAGTATGAGAGAAATAATAAGAAACTTATCAGGGATTTTTCGTAACAATAATTCGTCCAACAACAGTTTCGAATCGAGGTTCTTTCAGTGATTTTCCATTCTTGTCAACAACTTGATATCGAATAAAGCATTGTTCTGGCTTGAAAACTGATTCAAATACACAGTCAAACATATATCGATATTCATTCACTGATAGTAGTAATTTATTCTTCAGAAGATCTCTGCAAAAAGAAGAAATCACAATCAGATTGAAATATCAGAGAAAAAAAATGATATCTTTACTGAAGACTATGTGGTGTTCGTTCTTTGTCTTCAAATCATTTACATTGTAGATGAAAACAAAAGTCTCATCGAGTACACCGAAATCAGACATGAGTAGAATAATTTGATTGTTGAGTGTGGTTGGAACTATATTATAGAAAAATTCATTTTTTTTTCTTCAATCGAATCGTCGTAGTACGAGAAAGAAATTAGAACGAACTAAGCAAATTTTAGCCTTTGCGAAGTAAACAATCGATCAAATTGATTGAAAGCAAAAGAGTTAGTGTGTCAAAACGACAGCATGCTTTTCAATTATTAATATAAAGCAATCTATTGAATTATCACTTGCGACAATTGTTTAAAATCTCTTCAAATAAAGAGATCTCTAGCAATGTATATTCGAACTCTAATAATTCAATCATATATTTCAAACACAAGCTTTGTGAAAAAGCTACTATGTTTTTTTTAAATGCTACTTCTTATCTAGAATGAGAGTGGTCTGTTCTGATCAATCATCTATTGTGATTCATGACAACACAATAAACGGTTAGCTTGTTGAAAAAAATTATTCTAATGAGAATGATATCATTTATGATATATTCTTTGAAGGTGTGAAACTGGTTGTTGAGTTACTAATATTGAAATGTGTAAATTTCAAAAATATCCAAGTCTAAATATCTCGAAAGATCTTGTTGCTAACTGTAGCAGATGTTTTTCTTAATAGAATTGAATGATGATTCTTATTAGCGGCCAAAGTAGATACAAAAGTTTCATACTAATCGTTATGTTGAATTTCAATATGCATTCATCTATTATCGCGTGCTATTTACCAGATGATGGACTCTCAGCGTCATCTTTGAAAAATAGTTTCAAAGGGAAAGAAACATTTCGCACTAACTTTTCATTACGATTTGCCTGAGGAGATGTTCGTTACGATTTCCCGACATATAAAAACATACATGCTCTTCGGAATGATAAAAAGTTAAAACAACCAGGGTGTTCGGAATGAAATTTGTCCAATAGACCGTAACGGACAGCAGTATTTTTGAAAAACAAAAGACTGAAATTTGCGTGGCGTTCGAGATTTCAAATGACCGGAAGATCGTAATGAAAAGAGGCAGGGTGTTCGTAACTATGTTCATGTGCACACTTTTTTGAGAGATTTCAAATGACTCGGTAGCTTGTATTTAAAGATAATAAACAGAACAACGTTCTGGTGAACACAATAAATCTTTTTCAATACAGAAAAAGAACTTAGAGGGAGACAGAGAAAGACAAAAGAAATAGCATGAAGAATCGAACAAAGAACACGAAACAGAGAACAAAATCATGAAAAAAAGGATGTGATTGTGAATGTAGTAACAAATAGTCAAGCCCACACCCACACCCTTATATAGGCTTTCTATTCTCCATAATATAGCGCACTCTAGAAGTATTATAATATACTTGCAATCTCCAGGTAAAATGAGTTTACGGACATCCGGCCATTTTCGTCCCAATATCCTGACAGTATTTTATATATTGCCGACCATTTCATTCCGATTTACCTGTATTTTTTTTAATTACCATATCCTGACCAACATGTGTTACGTACTTCCGGTAAATGTTCTTAATGACAAAAATCAATTCCGAACACCTCAACGGATTACCGGATGTCCGGGACACTGGCACGAAATGTCTTCGTTCCATTTCAAATTGACTTCTTTTTCTCTAACTTTAATAGAATCACATGCTAAAACTCTTTTTGCATCATTTGTCTCTTGTCTTTGCACTGAAAGCACACTTTCTTGTTTTTTACTATATTTATTTTTTTTAAATCTTCTTACTCGGTTTACTGGTTTTACAAATATTCAAACTCCAGTTATCTGAACCAAATTTTTTCATTCATGCACCTAGAGGTGGGAATCCGCATGGAAACAAGTCATCTTGGGACCCCTAAACTGTCCACGTAGTTTTCGAATTATTTTGAAAATTACGTGGACGCTCCTTGTAGTCATTGAAATAATCTGATAACTACGTGAACAGTTTAGGGGTCCCAAGATCACTTGTTTCCATGGAGATGCCCACCTCTGGATGGACCAATTTTGATATAAAATTGATCCAACCTACACCCTAGTTACACAAAAACAAGACCTTTGCAACTAGCCATTCGAATTTGATAAGCAGATGGATAGATATTCTATATTTGTTTAAAGAAAATTTTCAAAAATAAACAAACGATTCGAAAGTGTCATGTATGCACACATGATTTATATTTTTCATGTGATAACCAAGTTTTCGTGTGATCAATCGTGCTAAACTTTTTGATATAAATCCATTTCCATCTGTAAAACAATAACCGTTACGCTCGATATCATAGATACTTGCGGCACAATAGTCTCTTGTTTTTACCCGCCGATCGAAATCTTCGGTACAATTGAGTGCAATCTGACGAAGTGAAAACATACATAACTGTTTCGAAAGCTTATCAAAAATAAAAGATACACACACCAGTCGGAGTTTTCTTGCTGAAATAAAGGCCTAAACGTGCTACATATTTCCCAACATTATGAATCTGACTGAAATCGACTCATTTGTTTCGTTTTTCATCGATTTCTTTCAGAGATGCAGCTCTTACAACCGATGACTTTGAGTCCGCTCATGTGGCATTCTTTTTATACAAGATGTAGTAACATGAACAACATTTACATCACATTGAAAAAGATTTTTTCCCTAAAAGAAATAGATTTAGAATCATTCGAAATTAACTCAACGAACGTCTATTCTACTTTTTTTTCTTCTTCTAACTTGAATAAATCGTATGTATTGTACTCAAATTCACCTTTCGTTAAAAATACTTGTTAAATCGAATAATTCGTTTTTTTTTTGAAGACATTAATGTGCATTGAGAGCCAATTGATAGAAACATTTATCATCTCGATTAGTCAAGATAATCATCATTGTTTGAAGAGATTCATTAGTCGTATATTGATTATTAAATGCATGACCAAGTGAATGAAACATTTCGAGCGCATATCGAGTTGTAACTGTTTGATAAGGACTAAAAAAAAACGAATTCGATCATGATCGATGAGGACTCGTTTGATTTTTCATGAAAAATATATAATAGATGGACAAGAACTATTTAAGATAACGTTAATTGAAACAGCTAAAAAGGATTTAAAAACCGAATCGCTTTATACTCGTATAATTGAACAGGCGATTTACTAGTATGGTAATCATTAGACGATCTTCCGCTATGAAATATTGGAAGAACCAATACGTTCTATTTTATTTTCCCAGGATGTGTACGATATATGTTTTTGTAATGACTTTTTCATTCTGTCTCTTACTCACTTATTCCGAATATGAACCACGAGGCAGAGTAAATAGACAACCGAGAGTGTACAAAAAAATAATCAATGAAATATAAACACAATCATTTTTTGAATCAGTTGGATGCAGGTTTTTCTTGTGTTTTTATAATACAAAATATGCTCATACATTTTTCTAGCACTAGGCTATTACACATTTTGTGAAAAATTATTCTTTATCGTATTTCATCTGTCGAACTGCTACTGAAAATATTTCTGTTTGTTAAAGAATAGTAAGGATTGCGCAACAATGCAATGTACCTTCTATTTTACGTTTGAAGTTTCCGCTTGATGATAATGCTAAGTATTGAATAGCTTCAATTAGAAAAATGCTGTTGAACTTTAAAGGAGTTGAAATATAATGAAAATAAATGATGGTGTTCTACTCGTGATAAAAAAGAACTTCAAATTTGATTTTTAATGACTGAAATTTCGTCATAAATGAATTTTCCTAGTGCTCTTTGCTTAAAATTGAATGGTCGAGCAAGTTGATTAAAAATCCGATCATATATCAAGCCACCATGACTATTGGCTATTACAAATTTCACCTATGTTTACCATTGTTCACGGGGTGTACCATCGTTGTCGTTTCTAACGCGTCTTCGAAGCAAGAAAATCAACATACTTTCAGATTGTCAGAATTCATTGTATTCAGTCTGAAACGTCTTTCCTCAATAATGTTGAATAAACACGTACGTGTTGTTGACGAAAATTTGCAAAAACCTCTGGAAATAAATGTCATTTTCAACTATTTTTTATTTATTTGATCCGCAAAGTAAATAAACAGCTCGCATTTTCTAATACATTTTTACTTTTAAGTTTTCCTCGCATTAAATTGTTATTTAAGGTGCTGCCTGAAAATTTTAGACGCATCATGCTACAAGTATTAAATAGTGCAGCAGATCGTTGTTGATGCAGTTGCTAAGCAATCAACCCCTCGTTGATTACATTTTTTTTCTTCATTCTGTCGTCAGAAATAACATATAGGAATGAAGTCATTGAATAGTTCTTCAGCAATACATTATTTCACTCACAGTCGCTTCGACGTTTTCAGTAAACGTCTTAATTTTAGAATAATACTTTGGCATGTCCGTAAAAGTATTTTTTCTTTGCAATTGCAATAGCCTCATTCTATCAATTTTTATTCGTACATATTTATTGTAAATAATTGTGCATTAATGCTTGTTTTATGATTTTAATATTTACTCTGAAATAATAGGACAGCTTATTTTTCGTTCTAGAGATACATCGCCGTGTCCTGATAAATCCTTTCTAGATTATCCATGTATGTCAAACTTGAAACTTGAATTCACAATTGAAAATTGAAAATTGAAATTTTCAACTTTTAAACCAATAGCATTCTGAAGAATCGTGACTCACACATATGTCGCTATGAGTTGAAAGTTAAAAGTTGAAATTTTCTATTTTCAACTGAATTCAAGTTTCAAGTTTGTCACTACTGAGATTATCAGCCGCAAAAACTTGTTTTCGCTTGGTAAGTCTCGTACAGAATATGCTTACTGATTTTGTAATGCTACTAAATTGAAACAGTAACAATATAATATTTAACCGTTAGGGTTTTTGCACACATTTTTCCATGTCCAATACCCATTGAATATTTGCAACAATATGCTTTAGCAAGCTGCTGCCTCGGTGAGTTTTTAACATAAAAATAACAAAAAAAAGGGTAACCTTTTGCCATTTACTAGGTTTTCTCAGCTATTATTTATGGTGCACAATACATACTGTTGAAACGTTGGGAGTCCTGTGATTTCTAAAAATTGTTTTTCATAGAAATCTAAATGAAGAATAATTTCCAAATAAGTTTAAATATCCACATTTGAAGTATATGTTTTTTTTTCAGAGGAAATCCTACAACGAAACTTTAAAATTTAAAAACAAAACAAGTTTAGGACTAATTGATTTCATAAATTGACTTGAATATTAACGGTTTAAGCTCTAATTCAATATATTTATTAAAATTATTACTTTTTCATTAGATAAGTCATTATTGACTTGAATTCACTGATTAAATTATAATGGCCAGTTCCGCAATGAATAGTTTGATGCAAAATGAGTAAGAGTGAAAAAAGATATCCCATGGATTTAAAATTTTCTTCACTATATTTATAGAATTAAACAGTACATTACACCGGAGAGTCTCAAGCGAGACTTTGATGGTAGTATCTCATCAAGCCCAAGTACAATTCATGTCCTTCAATGGAATGTTCTTGCGCAAGGTAAATCTCTTAAACTATGTTATTACGCGTGAATTTTACATCGAATTTATTCATAGCTCTTTCATATACCAAAGACAACTTTGTACGTGTCAATAATGATATAGTCGATTTTGAGAAACGGAAATGGCGTATTCTTGAACAAATTATCATTCGTCGACCAGATTTATGTGCATTAGAAGAAATGGACATATTTAATTGTTTTTTAGAAAATGAATTGCCCAAATATGGGTAGTTAAATATATTTGAAATATTTCCAATCATCTTAGATTAAATTTATCCTAGGTATACATGCTTTTTTGTGCCCAAGATCAATTCCAAATGTTTCTTATTTGAAGCTGACACCAAAAATTTCAAGGGTGCCGATGGTACACTTTTATGTTACAAAACTGACTTATTTAATGAGCTCAGTCGTAACGGAGAACAATTGCCAGACGATGGCCGACGCGAAAAACAGGTTGGTTATTATATTTTGAGAACATGAAATTTCATATCAACAAGGCAATAGAAAATAGCTATCAACTAAATTGAAAAGAAAGCCTTTTGAATACGAATCATTTTGAGAGTCTGTTAACAATTTTCAATTGAGTTAATTAGAATTTTAGTGTTCCGTTAATAATTTTTAGTATTTTTAGTATTTGCAGATATGTTAAGGATACTCAAATCTAAGCATAAAACTGTTTCTGAGTGATAGTATTCATTTTCAAGAGTTTATTTCTAATTAATACGGTTTGAAAAATTAAAGTAAAATTCACTGAATTCCGATTAAGACACGTGACATACATTACAACTGATAGTAGATGCGAGTAAAATCATTGGCTTGATAATTAGTACATTTTCAGATCAATAAGAAACCGAATAATTTTCACTTTTTAATGCTCATAATTATTTTCGATCTGATAATAATCCATACAATGAAAACGGTAAGCTACAATAATACGCATATAACTGAATGTTTCTTCTCTCAGCTGTTCAATTTTCTTCATCGGTAATAGTGAAGCAGTTCAGTTTCATTGAAAGACGCTCAAAATAAAATTGCAGCCACTATTTTATATCATATTAAGACGTAAGATGACATATATAAGATTTATTACTTTTACAAGTATATCATCACTTTTCCAAATCATAAAATAAAGCGTGGGTAAATTCTGGACAGGGTTGCTAAAGAAGTCTATTTCCAGTATTCTTCTAGTCTTACCTGTACATTATACACATAATAGCAGTTTAGTGTTTGGATCTTTGATATTGAGACATCGAAATCTTACAGTATCTGTCTATCGAAACCTGTAGAATAGTATCATATCATTTTATGTAGTTCATGAAAAGATGAAACTCGAAAATTGACCTTTATGTTACCTTGAAATCGCTCCTGTTCATTTCTTCCTTTTCATTTTTATATCCTTAAACCAATAACAGTGTTTTCCTGTATCTTGGACATACTTTACTTATTTATATTTTCTTTAGATATTTGCTGTTCTTCATCTGGAACATAAGCCTTCATCGAAAAAAATTGTTTTTATTGGAACTCATTTTAAATCTAAGAAAGAATTTAAAGCATCGAGATTGCATCAAGCCGAAGCAATTATCGAACATTTAAAAACCAAATATCCTACATCATCACACGTGATTCTTGCTGGTGATTTGAATGGAGACTTTGAGGAGCCTTGCTACACTGAGTTAGTCAATTTTGGTTTAAAAAGTGCTTATAGAACAAAGATGGGCGATAAAGAACCATCATATACTACTTGGACATACAAGGGACGTGATGGGACTGAACGTGAACAATGCAAAGCGATCGATTATGTTTTTTATAGCCCAAAAGGATTTACACCTGAGGCTATTTTACAATTACCAAGTAAAGATGATATTGGACCTAATGCACTACCATCAATCAATTATCCATCGGATCATTTGGCACTCGAAGTTATATTGAATATTGAACAATAAGATGCTTTCCTTCTCTTAGCACTTGTCGTTTCATACTAGTTATATACGCACGTTTTTTCACTTTTCTCAACAAACCAGACCAGACTCCCTAGAATAATTTTCTATATTATTCATTTCGAAAGTGAATGCGTGCAATAGAAGAAGCTTTTTATGTATTGGTATCGATTTCGGTGGAGATTTTGTCTCATCGCTTATCTAAGTGTATGTTGCATTGCAGCTGTGGATAATAATGTGCTAGAGTGATTGCATAACAGAACAAATTCCAGAGTCACACTTCAACATCTATGTATAACATTAGATTTAGCCCGAATAAATGCATTGAGTTTCCAGGCCACCCACATTTGACGATACAGTCATAGTTACAGTTATAATCAGACGTGCAAGTATAGACAAACTATCATTCAGTTCGTGTTCCATATGTAAACTGAGATTGCAACGTTGAATCAATGTCACACCCATATTTAACTTCTAATTTCACAATCTTTTAAGTACCGTGAGCTTTCTACATTTTGATCGATGCATGGAAGCAATCGTACACAGGAGAAAAATTTGAATAATGCATTTCAACGAAGAAACATTTACAACGCGTTAAGAACATTTGTTTTTTCTCGTAAATAATCCTAACATGTTCTTAAATTTTGTTTGGGGATTTTATTGAAGAACACTTTTTTGCTTGATTGACTTAATTAAATCTAAATCATTGAATTTTAATTTTAGCATAATTTATAAGTTTGTGTCATAATAAATAATATAGTAAATTTAATCAAGATAAATTATATTCGAAAATGATTTATTAATATAGTGCTACATTCGTTCTCATTGATTATACCGAAACAGTCTTTATTTCACCAAATACAATTTTTTTTGCCATTTTTTATGGTATTTTTTTGACAGTTTGCTTTGTTTTCCTTCATAAATGATTATATCATGACATTAAAAGAATAGCCTTTAGCCTATCGTCACTGCTATCTGGATCTAAGATTGCTTGAAAATATTTAGTTAAATAAAATTAAAAAAACTTGTTCAAAAGACAACGCTTTATGCAGTAAATATTGGTAAATCGAAATCTTACTAATTATTATCAATACAATCTAAAAAATGATTTTAATATGAATAAACTGATTGTTTCTTTATTATACTTTACTGTCACTTTCAAACCACACTATATAAGGATGCAATACTCAATCAATCATTGACATTAACAATCTGCATGTACTTATAGTCTTCTATTTCCTTCGTACTACCCAACGTTTTTCATAATGATATAGAAAAAAAAACATTTCTGCCACTGTTATCACTATATTATCTAGAATGTCTCTCGTACCTGTTTATAAAATACAGTTTATGAGTAACATTCATTCTTATATCTAAAAAATATAAATAACTATATTATTTAAGCGCTTGTAGCAATTTTCTAGTGAGTAGAGTAGGTAATTCAACGAATCATTGCAATCACACCAATACTATCGAATCCGTATGATTGAGTAGAAGATATTATTTTGTGTGGGCAACTGATACTCGATGATAGAACTTGTATATCAGGAAAATGCCATCTGTCTAGGATAAAAAGAAAGTACAACATCATTTCTATATCCATCACTACTTACGAAGCAATAATAAAAAACATGTTCTGGATTATTTTTAGATGCTAATTCTATTTTTTTTATCTTTATTTTCTATGCTCCTATCCAAACTATACATAGTTCTAATTTCTCCTCCCATGTGCTCTACATATAATATGGTGGCCATGCTTTACATGCTCTCCAATGTCTTCTTAATTTCTTTGAATCCGATTCGAATAATCTTAATCTCGATGGTTTATATGGTTTACGCATAGCTCAAGATCAATTAAATGCACTTGATCAAATTTTAAAACCATCAACCGATAGGCAAATTCATTATCGAAAAAAATTGAACGCATAGCAAATATAAGTTTAAATCAAATAGCATATGAACAATCAACATATTTACATTGGTTCGCTCTTATTGTCTACCATCCATTTGTGCTTGAATATCAATCGAGAAGAATCAATAAATATTTAATTGAACATGATACACAAGATTCAAATTTTGATGAAGACAAATCAAATAAATGTTTTGCTGAATTACTTAGTAAATTCGAACAGAAGAGAAACCCATCTGATTTTAAATAATCTATTTCACGTTCATTTTAGGTTCAAGCGATCGCTTAAATTCAAGGAAATGTTTTATTGGTGAATCATGTTGAAATATGACGATATCGCCGATGGGTGAAAATTATCGTTAAACACATCAATTGTTATGGTTTCTAATGACAAAAAATATTGGATGTATAAATCAAGATACAGCAAATGAAAATTTCAATTATTTTCAAGATTACTTTTGTGCAAATATATATCAAGATGCTAAAATTAATTTACTTAATAATATTAATCAAGATTTATTTATTGAACAATTATTACCCTGTTCAATTGTTGGCTATGAAGATTTTATACGTCTCGATTGGTTTCGTACAATCTTAGGATGGCAACATCCAGATTATGCTTGTTAAAGTGATGCATCAGAAACAATTTGATTTCATCGTAAAACAAAACGTCATCTATTGTTTGAACAAAAGATGAGGAAAAGATTGTTTATCATATAAAAGTGGTTTAGCAACTGAATTATTAGCTACTTATTCACGAGTATTTTTGCAATAGAATAAACAATAATAATGATTTCATTTTATAGTTGATGTCTTGTCTGTTAATATTTTTGATGTTTGCTACTATGTTGAAGATATTTTTTAATTGTTGCATGAACATAAAATTTTAAACTTAAGGACCCCCCCCTTGACAAATGTTGACTTTATAAACAAAAACGAAAATGAATTTTTTACTATGGGAAGATATACCCAACTCGCCTTTATCCAAATATAAATAAGGTTTTAAAAAACATCCAGGTTAAACAATACTTTCGAAATCATTTCTTCAAACCTACTACCACAGTTTTAGGCGGATACCTATTTTTTTTGTTTCGTGGCTTTCTCAAAACATGGTTTTCCAACAGTAAAGCTAAAATAACTCTGGCTAGGCTCAAGCTTTGCCTTATGTTTTTATTTCATTTTAAAGGTCTCAACGAGATCTAACTTTTCATCGGATAGATTTTTTATACTAGATTCCTGCACTAAGAAAAGTCCGATTTACTGCGCTTTTTGTACCTAATTTGACAGTTATATCATATAAAATGATTATAAAAAATGAATAGAAGCGAATTTCAAAATTCCGTCCGTTGAAACGTTTCATATGGCGGCTAGCTTTAATTTGAAATCTAGCCGACCTCGATAAATTTCACATCCATGAAGTTATTTCGATTCTCGTGAAAGCCATAAAACAAGTCATAAGTCTATTTTGGTTAGGTGTATTAAGCTGAAACTTTTACCACACACGTTTCTCACTAGGGCTACTCGCTCCTGTAACTTTCAGCCCAAACAGCTCGTTCCAAGTGGCAAGTCGATTGTAGGGAGGGGGGGAGGAGGAGGGCTTAATAATAATTAGAAAAACTTATATGTAACATCATTCATGAGAGTTGAATTTTCGCTTTGAAAATATTAGTCAATAGAAGTTAATCTTTGACTAGCTTAAAACATTTGATTGTTAAATCACTTTCAAGAATAGCAAATAAACAGCGTATCTAAACATCTAAGTTGATTTCTAAATGATTCATACATTTATCGAGTCCATTCACTTTTTCAATAGCATATTTCCTCGTAAAATATTGTTGTCTCTGGTAATTATTCCATAATAAAAGTGTTCAAAAGTGAAATGGATACTTTAGATTAATTTCTAAGTCTAACAATGCTCGTTAAAAATTTAATTTTACCTGCTCTATAAAATAAAGTATCATTTTCAGTTTGAATCACTTTATTCAAAATTCTCTGCAGAATAATATTTGCAATCATCTATTCCTTCTATCATTCAATAACAAGAATAAACATTTCTTTGAATGATCTCAAATCTATTCAGTCTCATATTAATTTTATTCGTTTCCAATTAACTACTGTAAAATTTGAAGACAATAAAATACGATGAAACATATTTTAAAATGAATCATGATACGAGAATTACCAGTAGAAAAATGTAATAGGATATATTATGAATTTTTCTTCCTAACTACTATAATTCATTAAATCGACTGTACCGTTTCGTTCTTTTTCCTAGAAGAGTTCATTTAACTTTATCATCAAAGATTCATTACTTTTCCTATTATCATCAGGATTACAATATTCTCATGAGTATAAGTGAAAAGAAATCGATAAAATATTCTTTCTTTTGTCTGTGCACATGTTTCGAAGATAAAATTACTATTCCGGTCAATACTATTTACAAAGATTCAACTATATTGAAAAACGGAATAAAACATGTATTACCTCATGTACTATTATTCAAGTAGGCGGAGTAAGCACTTTTTCCTTCAGATCACGTAGAGCCATTAAGAGTATGAGAATAATGGTAAAGTTTCTCTCTCTCTCTCTCTTTCTCTTTCTTGTCTTTATTTCAATGGTATATATCGATATCGTATATTAAAGGAAGGCAACATTTCTTGATTTATAGTTAAACTAAACAGCGATTTCTTAAAACCATGTCAATAAGAACGATTGATCATGAGCATGAACGACTTGTTACAATGGTAAATCAACTTATGGATGAACGTGAAATATTACATCGTGAAAATGAATATTTAAAAGCTAAATTAAATCAATCAATACTGATGGAAACAATTCATGAAATGAAAAGAGAACGTAGTTTATTATTAAAATTACTATCCAATTTAACAATAAAAATTAATCAAGATGAACAGTTGCAAGGTGTAAAACCTCGTATGAAAGAAAAGTAAGACCGCTTTATCTAGCTATGATATTTCCTTGCATATCTAGTTTGACTGTGTTGCAGTAGTAAAATATTAGAGGATTAGAAGTTTTTCACTAAGTCAAGTATGACTTTTACTTAAGTCTATAAAATATTTCATCTATGTATCTATATACAGCAGTAACTTAATCAATTTTAACAAGTCATGGTAGTAAGATTAATTAAGATAAAACGAGAGAAATAGCTACAGCGAGACTACGCATCAAGGGGGGAAAAGCTGATTTAAATCACAGTAAAACTCAACTTACAATCAATATAAATTAACTGTATTGGAATGAGTTTGCGTGAGTTTCGGTGCCTTTGAATGATTTTCAGTAATAATTTATGATTTGGAATAGTTTTTAGTTAGTTTAGCAAATTTTTCGTTTTCTCAAACTCATTTTAAATCAGCTAAACTCAGAAAAATCATGAAACTCATAAATCGCTTTTTCCCCCTTGCTACGCATTCATTTTCAAAAGTCAAACCAACAAAGATTTCAGAAGTTGTAGTTCTACCTGGGTGTATACTCAATGAGTCAAAGTTTGAGAAGTAGGCATTAAAGTTTTTTACAGAAAATTTTTGATTGTTAGGAGAAGTTTGATCTATATAAAGAAAAATACGTTTCTGTTTAGATCTTGTCTCTTAATAAAATTTAGCCATAATATATCCGATAGTATAGTCTAGGCTAGATCATTATTTACATAATAAAAGACGACATCAAATTTCTGTATAAATCCGATTGAATCTAAATATTTGGCATCATTCGCTACTTATTTACCTTGTTTCTGTTTTTATCATATATATTTTGATTAATTTTCGTATCTCTGTTTTATTTATTTATAGTAATGCTAATATCCTTGCATCACCTGTATATCCAAAACTCAATACTAAACCAGTTCATTGTAATAATTCATTAGCTGAACAGAATTTAACATTTCCACGTCATAATCCACCTATAAAAACTAATAATAATCGTGCGTATAGATTAAAAGCTAATTTTGAACATAAACAAAAACAAAATCAATCACCAGCAGTTATTTATCGCATGGAGAATATAAAAGAAAATTCAATGAATAATTCAGATAGATCATCATCGTCGTCATCATCGAGTGCTCATACGAAAACTTCTCAATCAAGTAGAAAATTTTTTGTCTCCAAAACATCAGTAATGCCACAAATACAAGAATCTAATAGATTAATTCGAAAACAGAACATTCAATTACAACATAGTCAAAATTCTCCATTTCAACATTATCGTTCACAATCATTACAAGATTTAACATAATTCAGATGTTTAAAAATTTAACTAACTATATATATATATATATATTCAACATATTCTCGATTGCATTTTGTTTGATAGTTAACATTGAAAACATAAATTTCATGAAAATGTATTGAATTTTTCTTTTACCATATAAAAAAATTACTAACATTAACAATGAAAAACTTTCAACATATCATTACTGAGCTATTACAAATATATATATATATATATATATATATATATATGTATATTTATATAATGTTAACAGTATTTTATTTACAATGTTTAGATAACCATTTAAGACCTTCGTCTAAACCAGTTCCATTCAGCGCTGAACAAGGCACTATGGCATATGGACGAGTTAAATTGTCTAAATGTAATGCTTGTCGAATTTCATCTGGTTGTATACTATTCGGCATATCTTGTTTGTTGCATAGTACAAGTACGCTGACGTTCCGCATTTCACGATCAATTAAGACTCTTTCTAATTCGCGGCGTGCTTCATCGAGTCGTTCATAATCAGATGAGTCAACAACAAATATGAGACCTTGAGATCCAGTATAATAGTGACGCCATAATGGACGGATTTTATCCTTAAGAGTAAAAAAGTAACTCAGGCTATTTAATGTATGTTTCAGCAAATGGTATGAAAATGTAAACTGATTTCATTGAAGAATCAAAGAATTCAATTATTTATTAAACTAAACATGGCATAGAATCAATAGAAAATAACATGTTAGCTCTAAAACTATTGTGACCAATAGATCAGTACTCGTGTATTGAAATGATTATTGATTTCACCATCCTCATACCCACCAAAAACAAAACTCTTGTAGCATGTCTGTAGGTTGCACTGTAAACGATATAGTCTGACAAGTCTATTATGTATTAGTGCTGCAATGTTTTTGATCGTCTTAACTGTAAATTATTTTTAAAACAATATAACTGTCTGAAAGAAAAACAAATGTCAAGTTGTCAATGTTTTTGATGTTAATTATTATCGTAACTTGCACAAAGTTTTTTGTATTCATGTCTGTCATTCGTCGAAATAAAGTAATGTTTAATTTAACCCATTAGTTTTTCAAAATCATTTTGCAACTGTTCAATTATATTATTTTCTCGCCTGGGTAATCTTTCGTTTGATGAACCCTTGAGGTTTCTTATACATCAAAATGTCCGTAAGTTATGAAAAACAATTTTTTTTTTACTATAGTTCTCATGAATTTTGCTTTCATGCCTGTTTATTAAAAGGAACTCTTTGTGGTGGCAATATCAATTATTGGAAAATTAGATAAACTTATTCATAGTACCAATTATAGACCTTACATTGTGTAGTTATTTAGTACTTAATGGATACATTAAAAAACAAATAAATATATTTTATAACTATTTTCAGGATACTTCTCATAGTTTCAGATCTCGATTAACTTCTTATAATATTCAATATACTATATTTAATTAATTAATCATTCATTTCTGTTCGTCGCTGCTATCAGTACGGAATTTTATGTTATGAATCATGCACATGTTTTTTTTTCTTTGCTTACTTGCCCTCCAACATCCCAGACAGTAAATTGAACATGATCTAAAGTAACTGATTCAACAGTAAATCCAATCGTTGGCACTGTTGAACGCATTTCGTTTAGATGAAGACGAGAAAGAATTGATGTTTTTCCTGCATTATCTATAGAAACAAGTGCATGAAATTATTTAAATGAGTATTATTCTTTTCATTGTTTAGATTATACCAAGTCCGAGCATTAATATTCGATAACGTTTTCTACCAAAAATTGATCCAAAAGCACTTCCCATAGTTTTATTTATTTTTTATTGATTATTTTGGCATCTCTTTTTAATAAATAAGATCATTATCAAGTTTTCTCAACCAATTGCACGGACCATGATTCATCCTATAAGTCATCACTTTGACGTTTACCAATGGAAACATTCAAGAGGGCGGTAATAAGGATTATAGATATCACAGTCACAGTGATTAAGAAGTATGATTAACATAGAGCCTTGAATCAATTCAATATACATGCTATTGCAAATATTACACTTATCATCAATGATGAGTGAATAGAATTTAATTGTAATTGTATTCAAATTAAAGGTAATTGTTTTCACATATCATGATAGCGAAAAACAATCGAAAAGATAATTCAAATAATTATTATAAATCATTTTTTGATTTAATCATTATATTATTGAAATAGACCCTAATCAATTTCAAAATGATATATCAGTTATAGAATATTCAATCAAAATATGATCCGATGATCGTTGACAAAAAAACTAAAACAAGCCAAAAATTTTCATCTTTCACTTAAAAACAATCCATATTTAACCATTCTACGAATGGTTTACATGAGTATTAAAGAAACTTGCGCGTAAAATCTCTATTTCTAGATTAGCTTTGTCCTAATTTTATTTTATCTTCATTGTATAGTATATGAAGTTTGTTTTCAAAAAGATTAGTCTGTGCTAATTCCATTGAGAATTTTGGTGAGAAAATGAAACTAATATAATGTAAGAAGATGCAAAAATTCTGCTTCATATTCTTCATTATATTTTTCGACAATAATCATATTAAGCTATTTCAAGACAGCAGCAGCAACACTAACCGGATATGTTTATCAAGTGATGAGAAACAAATGAAGACTTATTTCTTTCATTATATTGATACGTAAACAAGTTAAAAATCGAATAGAAGGAGATAAAAAAAAAAGACTCAGTTACTCTTTTATAAGATTTTTTTATTCTTTTAGCATCCATCAAATACGCTAGGAAAAAGAAAAAAAAGAGAGTCAAGTAAACTTGACTCATTATATAATGACAGCGGTGGGATTCGAACCCACGCCTTTTACGACTGGTGCCTAAAACCAGCGCCTTAGACCACTCGGCCACACTGCCCGGACTCATCAACGTTTCATTTACAGATCATGGAAGAATCTAGTATCTCTATAGTTCATCTAAGTCACTAAATGTTCATTTGTTTTCCTGTCAAAGCTTAAGTTGTTTTAAATTAACTTTATGATCTAAATCATTATGTCTAATGCAACGGCTAAAACATCGAACTACAGTAAAATATATACGATAAGATCGTTTTTGAGTGAACTACTCAAACTAAGTACTAGTTGCTAATGTTCAGAGAAAAAAAACGATTATTACTATTCGATATTTGTAACACAAACACTATTATATTGGATACCAAATGCTCGATATGAAAGACAGCTGCTATTGAATAAAAACAAAAGACAGATCGATCAAAGTTGTTCACTATACAAGATATTATTTGTCAAAGTCGACAAGGCGGAGCGTTTCGGATGAGTTCTCGATCGATTCGTTAATTAACTTATTATTGTTCAACAAGAATCAATGTGTAAATTTGAACTACGAAAAAATAATTTTTCGTCTCTACTATTATTTTTCTGTTTGATGAAATGAATAAGGCGACTAGAACGATGAATTTTTAATTATAAATAAACAAGTTACATTCGACAATTCTTCTACTTATTATTATTATTAATTAAATTATGTAGAGTTTGCGCGTTCATATTAAATAAAATAATTTAGATTTCTATTCAAATAGTAAAAAAAAGTATATTAATATGTGTAAGTCTTGTATTGAAAACATAATAATAATATCAAGGATATTTTATTGAAATTGATTCATTTAACTAACTTACTCCTAGCTATATGAATGTATAGGAAAATCTGTATTCATACGAAATTTCGATAAAATAAAATTGATAAGTTTAACGAAAGAAAAAAGCAGTAGTAACCCTACCTAACGGTGACCTCATCGTAGAGAGTACATTCGAGAGCAATTTCATTAGGTTGATGATGTTTTCAACCATAATCACTAGCATTAATTAGAATACAAACTATTGTATCTTGTGAACATTTTCTGAATAATATAGCGTCTTAATCATGATCAATGAGAAACACAATATTCTTCAACGTCTTCATTGAAATTTTATCCATAATTTTAGATATAGTATGTAAACTATTGATCCTTTAAATGTGCGCGGTGAATATCATAGTAGTAAAATAATGATACATCAAATCTGAAATTCAAGTTATTATTTTTTATCTGTCTGCTAAAACACAGGATTTAATAATATGGACATCTGTTTTGAAAAAACAAGAATACAAAATAAAAAGAAAGAGGAACACACGTATAAATCATGATGAAGAGCAGAAGAAAAGTAATTAGGATTTTTGTTTTGTTGAAGATATTTCGTCAATACCATTTTTTAAGAATGAACTAAGATCACAAACAAATAAGCCACGATTATTCGTTTCAATAGATTGATCACGTAAAGATTTTGTCAATGTTTGAGCAGCTTGCCCTTGACTTTGTGCCACTATTGTAGAAGAATCAAGTGTTTGTGACGCTGATGATACCATACGAGTACTTTTTTCATATGACGTACTTTTATCATGTTTTTCTGTTGACGGTTCAGTATTTGTTTGGACATGTTTTAATTCGCGTACTGGTATAACTGTTGGTGGTGATGGTGCCGATGTTGTCAGTGATGAATCATCACTTTTTTGTGATAGAAATGTTATTTTTTTTACCGTTTGAATATTTACTTGAAGGCCAACATCACGCGTATTAATATTATTTCGACTTGTATTACTCTGAGATTTATTTCGTCGATGACGATTATGATGGTGATGATGATGATGATGATGATGCTGATCATTGGTTGACGACGAATGAGTTGATAGTGGTGATGGAGTTGTATCATGAAGCACGATTTGTTTACTTGAATCAGCACCTTGCATGGGCGCAATCGTAAGAAGTGTTTGAAAGGAACCATCACGTTTTTCAATCATCAAACTTTTAGATGGAGTTGGAGTACGTTCAGGTCGAAAATGTGATGGAGAAGAAGTATCGTCTATGTATTGTAACTAGAAAAAACAGAAAACAATACATATATAGAAGAAAAAAAACATCCAACATACACTTGATGATGATACTTTCATATGATCAATTGTTGCAGCTGACGCTGATGGTGGTGGTTCTGTATGATGATGTTGTACAATAGAATAAAGTGTTGCTGGGTCTGGTTGTTGAATAACAATTGATTGATTTTCCAAATCAACGAACGATGAAAATGTTGCCATTGTCCATGTTAATTGTGTTTGTGAGGCACAAGATTTCTTTTCTTGACATTTTTTCTCATTTCGATTTGATATTTTCGATGATGAAGATCCTTCTGGATAAATAATATTATCATAAAGCGATTGTGTATTTGCATAAACAGGCTCTTGTTGTGTTGTTGGAAATTGACTATACGGTGATTCAATACGACGTGGTGGTTTCACAGATGAGTTTTCTACTGGTACTAATGGTGAATGACATTCAAATAATTTTTCATATGTTGCAGTATTATCGGGTGATGTTTGAGACATTATCGGTATATTATCTACTGTATGACTATAAGTAATTGGTATATTTGTTAATATTGTATTATGTGTGAATGGGAAATTTGACGAATACGGTCTCGGTAATACAACGCGATTCTTTTCTGTTGGTAGTTGATATACTTCTATTTGACTACGACGGTGTGTTGAATAGAAATATGATGATTGATTTAAACTTCGTGCATAATGATCGATCGTTGGATGACACTGAATTGAATTAAGTAGTGGTGGCGGTTGTAGTTGTGATGATGATGGCGGTGAAGAAATATAATCGTTATGTTCTTCATAACGTAATTCTCGACGACTTGATTTACTATTGAGACGATCAGCGGAACGACTCAATTGTCGTGCTTGTTGTTTATGATGAGCCTGTTGAGAAGTATCAGTTGCTGATGGTATAACGGCTATCAATGTTTCACTTCGATGCTGTCCTCCTTGTTCGTAGCGTGTTGAAGGAAAAAATGTATTTGAATGACGATTCGATGTGTCACAATAAATAACACTATTTGAATTATTAACTTTATCGATTGACTGATGATGATGTCGATGCTGATGAGTAGAAATTTTCGATGAAAATTTTTCTTGATTTTCGTTTGAAATTGGGCTAATGACAAGTGTTGAAGTAGTTGTTGATAAATGTTTCTAAATAAAATAAACAAAAATAATATGCTATTTGTACAATGTTGTAGCATTTAATAATAAAAAGTTCTACGGACATAAGTTGGATACACATGCAAAATATTGACAACTGAAATCTTTAATATTGTTATCATTATCATTCCGACTATTTCTATACTATTTACTTGGTTAAGATTCTTTTATGAACCGATCTAGTGAAAGAAATAAGAAGCGGATTTCAGATATTTGCGCATCGGTAATTGTGAAAATCAAAAGGGTAATCAGTTCAAGCATCAATCTACATAGTACTTCTTAGTAGCGCATATGGTTCTTTTTTGTTTAAATATTATACACTATCAAGTTCTTAAAAATAAAGAAGAATGCCGTAGCCAAGTAAAAATTTGCAAATATATCTACATAGAAGAATTATTTTATCTCATTTTATTTTAACAAATTGTGATGAACATGATGAAAAACTAAGGAAACATATCTAAACCATGAGAAATGGTTCAATCTTATCTGGAAGAAAATCTCTAACTACTTTGTAGTATTTTCCTTGGCAACTGTCAAGATCATATATATATATATATAAGAAATTACAGTTAGACATGCACGTGTACGTGTGTTTACTGTGCTAGGCAAGAACACGGCAGTGACAAACGCAAATAACATCATTCTTTTTTCTCTTTTTCCCTTATGGTTGTGTTCTTACTTTTTTTTTGCTCGCCTTCAGGACTACATCAGGCAAACTAGACCTAGTCTACCGCTAATCGATAATCTTTTTATACGGATCTATATATTTCACGCTTTTAGCAAAAACAAAACGTTTATCTACCTGTTTATATAGATAGACTCAGTCTTTTTTGTTGTTCTCAACTAACTAGATTAGTAGATCGGCATCAATCAAAAATTCGAACCAAACCATAAACAATAACATATTGGCATAATGATTATGTACAGTAGAATGACCATTAGGACTCCTGATATGCATATCAATTACTTGTCTCTCTTTCTCTCTGTCTTTCTCGTTACATACACCCTAGTCGTTTGTCGTCTCGTCTGTCGGTGTTAATTTAGTTGATTTAAATGATTTCTCGCTCGACGCGACTCCAAGGTGTAGCGTTAAAAATTCTTCTCCTTTTCCTTCTCTGTTTGCACATGTAGTGTTAACCGGAGATGACAAGAGTGAACTCATCACTCGAAGCATACATAGGCGCGCATTTTCGTATTTGCTAGTCATCGTCGCTCAATCATAAGTACATCGACATCGACGATCGTGTCGTCTGATGTTACTTGTAATTGTATGATTAATATTATTTATGCTGGTATCTACTCTTTAACATAGCTATTTGACCGGGTATGATAAGAATTCTAACCGTCAAAAGTAAATAAATGTTAATCAATAATCATGATGTACACGAAAGAAAAAAAAACAGAAAAAAGAAACTGAGAAAACAATTAGTACAATTTTGATTTCAAATGTCTTTACTTCTCGATAGACATTATGCCTGCAAAATGTATATTGTTATGCATTGATCTGTCGCATATGCTCATTGTAAAGAGAGAACCTACTGTAGATCGAAGGTTATTAAGACGAACGTTCGTCAGACATCTTCTCAGGAAAAAAACCGCAATAAGAAAAAAAAAGAGACAAAGAAGAAGCAGAAGGGGAAGAAACCAAAAAGCGCAAAATATTGTGATGACGATAGCATCATGTCTTTCTTGTCTTTCCCTCGACATATGACTTTTTTCTTGTCTACATAGGATTTTTGTTTCTCTAGAAAATAGCATCCGTTGTTTTTAGTTTTATTTCGCTGGATTTATTTTATCAGGCGAGAAAAGAGAAATGAAAGAGACCAGAGCAAAAACTAGCTTTTTTGCTTTCTAGTTGTTATTGAACAACGACTTTTCTTGTAATCGAATTCAACTGAGTACAACGACCTACAATGCACTAGATCTTAAAGTGAAATATGCATCTATTGCATTAGAGCCATGCATGCTTTGTTTTTGATGCTGCAGAGATACAAATGAAAAAAAGAATTATCTAAATTACAACATGACTCAGTGCACTGCTCATTGTCTCGATGAAATCTAGTTTCTTTTTTTTCATCTACTTGAATTATGTCAATCTAAGTATTCTCTAATTGTTTCGCCTACTCAAGGCAATTCAGTTTTTAGTTAGCTTCGGATCTCGCTGAAGTATCTTTCTTTCAATGTATAAGACCTTGCCTGTATCAGACGCGATACTACTTTTAAACAAAGTAACAAGATAAATAGATCTACTAGATGAAATAACGAGGAAAAAGAGACAAATATATATCTTATATATTTATGAATTCTTATCCAGTTGTGGCTGCCATTCAAGAAAAATACGATGTCTTCGTTAATATAATGATGATGAGTACAAATCTTGATAAACAACATAAAACAGAAACATTCGTTATACTGAAACAAAGTCGTATTCCTTTTTATCCATCAAAATCTAAGGAAAGTAAAGAAGAATTATTTTCCGAAGTATGTGTAGATACGAGAACAAGAAAAAAGAGCAACATGTATTCGCTTAAATTATAGCCGAGAACAAGAATATTTTTTCTGTTAACGATGCCATTGAGAGACAAGATGAATCGACAATAAAAGAAAAAGGATAGAAGTAATGACGATTGCCCGAAAAAAAAAGTAATCAGATAAATAGGATTCTGTTACACTCATTCATTCTATGGGACAGAATCTTTTTGTCTTCTGTTAATGAAAATAAAATAAAATGTCAAAAATGAATAATACATTAACTAGATTTCTAGTGCCTACCTTTTCATCTTGATCAATGCTGCCACGTTTGGATAAGTCATTTTCAGATTTAGTTCGATCAGTTTTCTAAAAATTAAAAGAAAAAAACAGATTATCTTTCATATGTTTTCAATTTTGTCTTATAATTAAAGTTATATGTCTGAAGTGATGTTTCACATTTATATTTGAAAAACTTACTTTAGCATGAAAGAGCTTCATTCGTCTTCACTGTGGAATTAAGAATCAATAACAGTCCGATTATTTTTGTTTCAATACCATGCTCTCAGGATGATAATAATAACAATAACGACTAGTACAAAAACAATAATATGACAGGATGAAGCGTCCACTCGGGAGTAGTAGCGGCTCATCGTCATCATGCTATTACAAACAGTCAAAAGAGGAAAAAGAACGATTTCCTGTTTGTTACATTTTTTTCTTTCTCTTTTCTTTTTTTAACTTCTTTTTTATAACATGGTGCTTATACACGCACTTTGATGAAAAAACTCTCACGAACCATTATATACACGCGTTTGCACCAAAACTACTCAAGCCGTAAGAAAAAAACAGGCAACAAAAAGGGAAAAAGAAAACGACTACCGCAATGCGGTTAAGAATGATTATAGATGTTTTTTCCCAAAACACACAAGTATACCTCGAGTGTGCCGTTACACAATGCTCGAACTCCAATGAATAAACCAGCCTAATAAAGTTGATTGTCGTTCATAAAAGAACTGACACAATATTGCTGTTGATTATTTTTTATATAAAAGGAGAAAAGCAGAAAAAAAATGTTTGTGACTGAGTATTATTTCCGATCAATACATAATAACGTTGATATGGCAATGTGCATGTGCGTTGTAATTTTTCAATTAATCAATCTATCTGATTTTGCGTAACAACTTTCTTATAGTCACACACATACAATAAACATTTGTATGTCTTTATTAAAAATACAAAGACAAATGACAGAACTTCAACATGTTCTAACTTAGTCAGTATAGCATATGTTGTACTTATCAGATAAATGTTCAAGAGGTAGCTACTTAGTTATAAAAATGAATAGATCATCTCTAAGCAAGTTTCGATTTTGATCAATAGTACTAATAAGATTTTCTTGGAATTTTCATCATGATTCAATTGAATTCTTCGAAAACAAAAAGAAAAACGACAATAACGCATGCAATCATCCATATTAATATATAAAATTTTCAATGCAATAATGTTCAATGAATCTGTCATATATGAATATACTATATCTATATCCACATTTAAAAACATCAACAATTATATTTTTTCTTCTTGTGCATCATAAACTTATGGCTCATTTACATACATATACTTATTCATGATAAAAAAAACGATGAACGTATCATATGTAAGTAATAAAAGAGAATAAAATAAATTAGAAAATTGTCATGTCAATTTTTACTATCTGTGAATTCGAAATAGATGAAAGAGTTCCCTTTTTTTCTATCTAAAGACATGATCAGCGAAGCCGTCTAATAAAAAATAAATCTATTATATAATAAAGTTATACGTATGGATCAGGTGTGTCCTTACAGTGCATAAAAGACTAGTTATAATTCTTTCTTTTTTAATCAACATGAAGTGTTTTGTAATTTTTTTCTTCGTCTTCTTCTTTATTTAATGAAGCTTTAAAACTTTTAAAATGTAAACAAAGAGAACTTATGAAGTGGTTATTTTAAAGAATTAATAGAAAATCAACTTTCAATATTTTTTCAATCAGACGATCAAGACAAAAGGCGTTCTTAGCTATTAGATAAATATGAATGTAGAAATGTCTGATATGACGATCACATTATATTATATACTTCTATTATCTAATTCAAATAATAAAAATTTAAAAAATTTATATCGAGTCGATCACTCATGTATAATGTGTCAACATAACAATTTTTTCTCATTGTCTTTATTTCTATCCTTCCGTATCATGATTTCTATCTGCATAGTGTTAAACGACCAATTGATGAAAAAATACACACACGTATAATATTCATATAGGAAGGTCATGATAGTCGATCCTATTTAGTTTGTAAATTAGTATTAGTTTCTATGTTATTAATAATGTCGATAGTAAAAATGAAATTTTATCTTTGTTCTGCTACTAAAATTCATTGACCGGACATTGCCAGATCGTTTTACATACATTATAATAGTGTTATTCTTTTACCGGTACTCAATCACGTCCTTCAGACAACAGATTGTATATATAAGAAGTGAAGAAAAATAGAAAAATTTTGATGATCGATAGTTAGAAAGAAGAGAGGTTTTGTATTAGACAATCGATCACTTATGAATAACAGGTGTAGTTGTTAAGAATATACAAGAAAAGTAAACAGCGACTTACCTCAATCGATATTGTTATTGGATTACACTTAACATAAGCTGTTCTTTCTGAACTGCATGATGAAAACCATAAGGACCATCGTTTTTTCCATGATATTGAATCTTTCATGAATGATTTTTGCTGATGTCGTGGATTACTAACGACAGTATTACTTTCTTGATAAGCAGTAGGATTAATCATAGATATTGATTTGATGTGTCTCTTTTTGGATGATGGCATTGATCGTAACGGCTGTTGCTTCACTGTTTCTTTTTTATGTCGATGATTATGATGATGACTATGAGAATTGTTATTGTTATTTGGATTTGTCCTCGTGGAGTCAGACGCTTCTGCTTTGTAATGTTCCATATCTTTGTTCTTGTATGAGTAGTTGTATGTGATAATAGGAAATGAGTACAGGTCATGAGAGAAGAAAAGATAACTGTTCAATCATTTCTTCCTCTTCTCTTCTCTTCTTTTCTTCAGTTTTCTCACTTGATATATTGAACATTGATGGTGAATTAATTAGGACAGCAAAGACACCGAGTAAGGCGAAAGAAACTATAATGATAATGATTGTGTAAAAAAATAGAAAATGAGAATGAGAATAACGAAATGATCTCAATGTTGATATATGTATCTATGGATGCATGAAGACCAATGGTCAAACCGTCTATCATGGATAATCGTGTTATTATGAGATGTACGTGATTATTATTTGAGGACGAATGAAGAAGGGGGAGGAACAGTTGGTACGTCAACGACAATGGTCAAATTGTAACAAACCTACAATTGACAAAAAAAATATAGAAAGAAAGAGAGAATGAGAAGAAATCAATGACATCTGGATAAAAGAGAGAGAGAGAGAGAGAGAGAGAAAGAGTATTGGGACGTGAGATAGACAGGTGATGACAGTTGAATAGGTGTCGTGATACGCATATATAAATATGTTTTTGACTGTATACTTCGACAGCATTCATGAATGAAAAAGAAATAAAAAGCTTTTTTAATCTACTCTTTGATCGCATGTTGAACATTTCAATGAGCAGTTCTTTTTAGAGTAAATTCTTTTCTTCATGATGAATCACATAAAAAATATGAATGTTGTTAATGATATAAAGATATAAATGTATCATACACTTACTTAAATTCTTCAGGCAAATGATCGTGCATCGATTCTATCAGTTTATCTGTCGTTTATTGCATACATCTATATGTTTTATATGAATTGAACAGATGTATATGTAGATCAATTTTTGTTTTGTCACTATATTTTGTACGCTTTTATTTGTTAACTGATGAACTATAAAAAAAAAGAAAGAATAGTCACTTTTGATGATGTAATGTATATTCATTAATTGCTCTTATTATACGTAGTCTTGTTGTTGTTGCTGTTGTTACTTTACATGGTAATTATGATGTTGTCGCATATACGGTTCATGAAATTTCTCATTAAATATGGAGTTGATGAGAAAAGTAAATTGTATCATTGCGAGCTAATTTTGCTTCGTTTCTTTGTAATTATGTATGTTGGGCATATACGTAGAAGGAAAAAACTATGCATTTATATACATAATGACTTGAACAGCAAGGTTATATTCACAGTTTTATAGAGATTTATAATGAAAAAAAAAGAAGTAAGAATTTCACTATTTTTGTGCTAACCATAACAATTTAGAATAAGAGACAAGAAAAAATTGATATGATTATGAAAGATAATTTAGATACTAAGTGACGTTTTTCTATGCAATTCGATTGAATAGTATTACATAGAATTTAAAATAGCAATGTTTTAGACTCCCTATAGTTGCAACATTTCAGAGAAGGAAAAAAAGATATTTACTTTCATTTCCTCTATAAATTGAAGTGAAATGATTTATATAAAAATAACTTTTTGCACCTTAATCAGATCACAAATATTCTATTGAAGTAAAATCTGTGTTTTTCTTGTGCCATAAAAGAGAATTCAAAGAAGAGCGCTCATGAGTCTTTTGCTTTTGCTTTTGTAAACAAATTAGATTCTATGACAAAGTGAACAAAGAAAATGATTGATTTTGATGACTATCATATTTTTTGCAGCCAAATTAAGTTTACAGATAAAGATACATATTGATATATTACTTTCCCCATGAAATAAGGTTATTCCTTCTGGAAAAGTTTTGACAGAAGTTTAGTCAAATGTTTCATTTGATTAAACTTGCTCAATTCTATCTTGTAAAGTACATAGAAATAGACCAAATGCATAACAAGCAATAATATTTCAAGTTGAGATGTTTTTGAAACTGAATTGTGTCCTATTTGAGTGTACTTCTTCATAGTATATTTATTTAACACATACTTCTCACGTACAGACTAGATAAACAGAGCGATCAGTTTACTATACGTACATGTTTTTCGAACATTTCTGAGTACCTATAATAGTTGTAAAAAAAACTATATTTGTTTAGAGCTTTGCCAGTATCGATATTTTAACAGGCGGATACTATTTTTAAAGTAATTAATGGTATATTATTACTGAAAATAATGGAAGATTCCTTTATTTTTTCAATAAAATCATAAAACATGACAAAAGATCTATTACGCATTTTTCATCGATGTTATTCCTATGATATTAACTAATGACTAACATGCCCACATCTTTTCAGTGCTGAATTTATGTACTTTAACGGTTCATATACGATAATAAACAAGAAAAATAAAAACAGAAGCACGTGAATGTGTTTCAATTGAGTTGATGGTAAAATTTAACAATAAGCAGAAATATAATGATCTGAAAATGCTACACTATACAGAAGCAACATAGTCGAATTATGCAACAAAAACAAAACGATGCACTATGGTGTAATATAATATGATAATCATGTATCTTGTTTTTGCAATAATGAAGACATAATAAACAGGTTTATCAAAATGGTGATCCATATAATTTTTCTTTTTTTTGCGTGAAAATGTTTGTTATCTAAGAAAATTATGACACGAAAATAACAATCTTCTATTCCATTTAAAAATAATCTGGCTTTCTCTTGAATTTAACTTTTCCTGAAATATTTCCTTTTTTGTTCATGCCAATTTTCGATTTTTCACGTTTATTGTTCGTACCGGTTTCAAGTGAGCATTCAAAATCTTTTACCCATGGGTCAAGTATATCTTCATCGTCATCATTATCATCGTCAGTTTGAATAGTAATAGCCGTTCTGCGTGTTAGTTCTGAAGATAAATTATTAGCAATCGATTTTGACGGTATCAATTTTCGTCGTATTGGACATTCACATTGGTTTCTAGTTCGATGATGATCTGTATGAGTAGAAGGTGAAGGTGAAGTACTCGTTCGATACTTTATTTTTTTTAGATTAGCATATATTGGAACTGGTTGTTTTTTTTGTTGATTAGTAATTGAAGATCGTTCTAAACTTGATGCTTGTTTTTGCTGAGAAGATACTGATTTGCTTGATGTTAAACTATTACCTTCAAGACTTTTGCCTCTAGATGAACATATTCTAGTTGATGCCACAGTATTGTCCTCGTGGCGTGAACGACGTTGTGATGATGTTAAATCATCATGCCGAATAAATAGGTCATCATATACTTGTTGCTGATAATGTTGTAAAGATTTTGACGTTGTTAGCTGAGGTTCATGATTACTTAATTTCCATGTAAGTGTGAGTGTAACGCTATCAGTACCACCGAATATATCCCACGATAGAACATAACGACAGCCTTCTTTAGCCATTGTCCGAAGAAAATTAATAACAGGACGAGGTAATTCAAGTACATCCATTAGATTAAACCATTTCCTTTAAAAAACATAATCTATATCTTATAGGAAAAAAAATGATAATGATTTTTTTGACAAGAATGAGAGAAAAATATTCTGACTTCTATCGTGTTATTCTCGCTAGTTTTTTCTTCTCATCAATGACAATAGAATTGTTGTTACTGCTTTATGTCGTCGTCTTCTTCGTCTGTCTTTCTTTCCCCCTGTGATGAGAACATGCACATTCTGAGTAAATATAATTTCTTTATCTTCTTCAATGAGACTAAAAAATCTTTCTATTTTCTACTCTTACTAGTGAATAAGTTATACATATACACGTATGCTCTAATAATACTTGTCGATGATGTCATTTTTTCTCTATATCAAAAATCAAGCAGACAGAAAGAAACTCTTAATATGCTTATATTTATCTTAAAAATCGCAGGCAATTGATATTTGATGGCGAAAATGGAATGTAGTTATATCTATAAACAAATGGCATATTCTTAGTAAAAGTTTTCTTTTTCTTTTTGTTAACATTTGATCTAATTCTGTGCTTATGTGTGTTTGATTGAGAAAAGGAATGACAAGTAATTCTCTTAGGCATACCATAAAATCATAGAAAAATACATTATATTAACTACGAGCAAGGTTTTTTTCTGCATATGTTATCATATCTTTTTCAATGTAAAATATTGATGCTATGTTTTATCAATGTAAGGCATGCGGAAATAAACACGAAGAAAAATATAGTAATAATCATCATCTTTGCTTTGTTTTTCTTAGATAAATAGCAAACGAGAAGAACCAGAAATCAATCATATTAAAAATAAAATGTATTCATTATGCTTTCGACTATAGCAGATTTTTCATCTTGCGTTCTTGTTTTTATGACTGTATCTAATAATACATTTATTCATTTAACTTAATTTTCATTTCTTAATATAATTCTCATTAGTGTCATCAGAGAATGATAACGGCAAGAGAAGTAACTAACTGATCAAATAGTCCTTAGGGTTAACACGTTTTCTATAGCATTCACGATATGCAGTTATGTTTATGATAAATAGAAAAAATATCATTCTATGGAAATGAGAAACCCCTTTATTTGTGGTCGACGAGATTGTATGTTATAACAAGCTGATGACTTAGGTGCTTATCAAACTACATTATGTATCATCATCATTACAGAGAGTATCCAAATAAAACCACGCGTGAGAAAAGGATTTTAAGAAATACTGACGACAATAAACGATAACAGATTGGCATCAATATGACTGTCATCATTAATAGAGTTAACTCATGTTTGATGATCTTATCATAGAATTGATCAATGAAGAGAGAAAATCATGTGAAAGTTTTGTTCATTGTTCTTTTATTTTCTATTATATTCAAAGTAATCATTGTCTTGAAATTGTCATATTCATTTATTCTTTCAACTGAGAACAATAAAGCATTTCAAGAGATTCTTATAATAAGCTTATTATTTAGTAATATATAAATTTTGTATAAAATAGACTTTTGATGGTAGGGCTTGCATAGAAATTATTGCCTTTATCCAGACGAGATTCAAAGTGAACTGTTTCTCATGCAAAGTTTCATCTTTAGACTGCAAGTCATAAAGTGATTGATTAAAAAAATCGAAAAAATCTTTCATATGACTTTAGGCTATCTGTTAATTTATTTAACTCCCAAAACTCTTTCGAGTATGATATTTAAGAAAAGCAAATGACTTCCAATATGTGACTTGTATACTCCTCTTTCCATTGCTGTATGCTTAAAGTGATAATAGATGTTTTTTATGAAATTTTTATCATAATTTCGTTTAACATATCATAATGTAATACTGAACTGTTTTGAACTTGTTTTTTCCAACACAGTACAAAGAGCACAAACATAGTTCACAGTACAGGTAAATTAAAATCTATTACCTGCTACAGAACTAATTGAGTTTTTTCATCCTTCGGCTTGTCATCATACATTCAATTGACGTGGATGTATTATTATTCAAAATAAAATTATTAGCGTTCAAATCCCATACGATCATTTGACTTCTGATCATCGGATCGGATCGGGTCTGATTCTTGTTTTGGTTGTGTTTTCACACTCGTAAGATCTATTACTAGCATCGATGAATAGAAAACAAGAAAAAGTTAAAATGTTAGAAAAATACTTTAATATAACGTTGAACAACATTAAAGTTAAAATTAAATCGAATATTACAAAAGCTAGGATCTGTAGAAAATGAATACAATTAAATAGGTAACGGTCAAAATTAAGTAAAGGCACATATTCAATATATATATATATATATATATATATAATAAAATAAGGACAGTAAACAAGATCGACCAGTTATGGAAAAACTGGCTTGTCTGAAATTCATATCAATACCGATTTCATCTCTGTCATCCAATGGTGTGTCTATACGTATGAAAAATATAGAACTACCATTAATAAGATATTGCAATGGATTCATCAGTTTTCGTCTCTCAAATCAATGTAACTGATAAATAATTTTCTAGATCTTTTCAATTACGATCCCAGGTCGAACAGTCCAGCCTGAAAACGGCCGGTTCCGGGTAGTTCCGTTGATTTTGGGAAAGAAGTATTCCGGTTGGAAATATTTTTCGTATTTTTTCCGGCGATTTCTGATCAATTTCTGCCGAAAAGCACCAGAACTTGGCAGGAATTCGCCGGAAAAGTCTGGCCGTATTTTTGACCGAAATACTGCTTCCATGTTCCAGCGATTTCCCGTGTTTTCTTGCAGGATATGGCGACTTTCCCGCATATTCCTTGGAGTATCTTATGGGATCCGGTGGCCGGAATGTTCGACCTGGGATAGTCTACATTAGTCAACATCGAAACACAATCACCAAAACAAAAATTTTCAATCAAGTAAGCATAAAAACGATATATGTTGATGCACAAGTAGTTGCTTCTGCAGAATATCTTTTTAACACGAAGCCGGGCAAATAGTTCCAGTGTCAAATAGAAAAATTCCTCCTCGTAATTGTAGTCAATCTAAGTCAAAATGTGTCAGATGCATCGTAATAGTCCTGGATTGCATTGTTTTAAAAGACACTTTCATTTGAAAAACTGACGAAACAAGTACGTGCAGAAATTTGAGTACTTTCTTTTAAATCTAAAATTGGCATTGAGAGATTCAGTTTCTTATACTCATCCCAAATATATCTCTAATTTTCTTTTGCCATAAGATTTTGTGGAGAAAACTTTCATAAATTGAAAGAGTATCTTAACAATCAAAAGGAAGTTTTTGTTTTTGGAAACCGACTTGAAAAACATTCACCATTACAGGTTTCGTGAGCTTACGATTTAATTTTTGGATTCTTCCTACAAAATTACACCTGACTGTATTTTTGAGGATTTTATCACATGCTACATGAACATTCTTGAAAATCGATCAGTCAACAACCCTATATCAATAGTAGTATCTTATTTTTATTAAGTAGTAGAACATATATTCTTAATTGATAGTGATCAATGTCTGATGAATAGTAGAACTATGCATCGTTTATTCTACATTTATTTTTCACTCTCGAGAAAGATCAGGGCTTTTGTTTTCAGCTGAATTTTGAGACTATACGATACTTTAATGTTTGCCATTTTTAGGTACTGCCTATCAATGATGAACCCGTTGAGTTTAGTTATAACGTTTACGATTGTTATTAAAACAGCACAACAAATTTATGAAAAGAAGAAACCAAATGATAAAGACTGTAAATATCTCATAGAACATCTAGAAAATAAAGTAAATACCATGATAGACTTTCAAATAATGCTAGAAAAGGATGATTCGATGAAACTTGATGAAGGACAGAAGAACAACTGGGCAATGAAAGAAAAACATATCGAAAAGTCTTTAGAAGATTTCCATATCTGGGTTAATGATCGGAGCAAGCAATTTTGGAAACCTTGAATGTGTAATGGAGGTCGAAGTGAAGAAATATCTACTTTACTTCTGAGGTTCGAAGATGCAGTTGGTGATTTTGAGCATTTTTAGGATGATATGGTCAAGTATTAACAGACTACTAATATTCTAAAAATAGCAGATAACGTAGTAACTAAATATTTTAGTCCGTTAATTATGGGCCCATATTGTTGTTTACCGGAAATTTATTTTCTGAACAGGTGCATTTATGACAAAATAACTGTTTTTCTTTCAAACTTGAGAGTTTGAGAAGGAGCAACTAAATATTTTATTGCTGACGTTTAGAAATCAGTCTACACCTTCTGGTAACATGAGCTATTATTAAGAAATTTTTTATAATCAACAAAATCTCATGCTTCGACACCATCAATGAAACCGGTCTAGTTTTTCGACGATCAGTACCGGTACTGGTCTGGACAGGCTGAACCGACCTACCGACAATGGATCAGCTGTCGAAATGAAATACTACCTGAAAAGCACATTATTGTTCCGCCAATAACAACTTTGCATTAGTGTTTGTGATAAAAGCAGGAGAACTGAAAAGTGAGACCGGCAATAGACAGGTTTCAAACCGGTACACGTTCCATCTATGATTACTACAGTTTTGACGCTTTCATATTATGTCTCCACGACCTTGTGGCTTTAGAGGGGCTCGACGATAAACTGATCACGGTATTGGGATCATGTATAAGAGATGAGCAAATATATTTAGAAAAAGTGCCGTCAGCTATTTTTGTAAGATTTTATTTAGTGTCTAAGAACGAGGTTTGGCTTCCTCTAGGTACCTACGCTGCTTTACTACAAAGTGTTGGTCTGACGATCGGAGAGCGTAAATTGTTTGCTTACGGTGGGAATGAGCCAATTGTACTAGAGAATGTTGCTGACGCTTCTTTAGATAAATTGAAGTCTTTCTTCCTAGAGCAGGAAGAGGAGCTGAAATATTAAAATCCTGTTTTCGTTCTTGAAACCAACGCATATAAATGCATATGATTGTTGAGTTTGAAATTTTCCCCAAATCACTTGTTTGATGTAAGCGAACTAAACTCTACTTTTTTATGTATGATTTGTACTTCTTTGTTTTGGATAAATTATTTGTGAATAAAAGACTAATCTCGAAGTGAAATCATATTTATTTTTACTGTAGATGCGCCTTAGTCTAACAGGACACGCAGTTCTGTTATTTTGTACTCTATCAGGCAACTTTATGATCATAATGTCTCGAAATCAATAGTTAATCACTTATCAAAACAATACTGTTGAGCAGATATATTGTGAACATTTCACCTGCTCAACGACAATGATCTAGATAGTGGCGTTACATCTTTTCGGACATACAGCTGTTGTTGTGAGTAGTTGCTCGCTTTATTATTATTTTTTTCTGTCGTTTTCGTTTCTCACTCTTTTGTATGCATCTATAAACACCTATTTATGTCCGTATTATTCATCAGTATTTCGTTGGTTATACACTCGTTTCATCTTCTCTTCTCTCATCTTGAATTATACTCGTTCATTGAATAAAAAGTGACAGCTTTAGTGATGTAAGCTAAGAAGATTGTGCTTATGAAACTGTTCAATTCTTTTCTTTCAGTAAATCAGTAAAGGTCATTGTCGCTTTTTGATTTTCCCCTAATATTCACTCGTACAAATCTCAAATCCTTTTAGTGTTATATTTCTGATAAAGTTTCATAGTGAAACACATAGCATAGCATAGCTTAGCTTCATTTGTAACACATACACAATGCTATATAATTATTTAATAAAACATTTCAAATTCAAATAAGCATCATATTCGCAGCGTTGGCTTTGCTCTCCATGTAAAAAGCTTGATTTCAAGAATCGATTACAAATCGATTATAATCATACGATTTTAATCAATACTTTTAGCTTTAATAATCATAGCAAAATCAGTATTTAATCGATTATTTCTATTTTTATGATTATAATCGATTTTGACCCCTCTAAAGCTGAGTTTTTTTTACATGGGTCTTTCACCGATATCTAGTGAATCTTCAACGATATCAAACCGTTCCCGACAATATTCAATTTTTCTATTCCGACGCATTTATCGATGTAATTCATGCTATCATCTCTAGAAGCAACACAATCGACTACCGATAATTTAATAGCATCTGGGAAAAACAAAATCCCAAAATAAAACCTATGTTAATTATTTTTTTAACTTGTTATGTTTAATCTATATGATGCATTTATTGTAAAAGTATATTTTGAAATAAAACATCCATAACAAAGACAAGAGACGAACAATACAGAGTAACGTTTTTGCTATCTACATGAAAGTTTATCATTATATTCAAGCATTAGGTGCTAATAAATTCTTAAGAAAGTCATCTTGTAAACATCCATTTATAAATTCATCTTTTGTCAATGAACGATCACCATTCAGATCAAGCTTATTCATAATTTTTTCTACACGTTTCGATGGAGAATTTTCACCTTTGCGATTCTCCTCTCCGAGTAAATCATAAATGGCCTAAAAAGAATTAATTAATATCAAAATTCGTTATCTATATAATTTCATACAGTAACAATTTGTTCCATTTCTTTTGCATCCACTTTTCCATTTTTATCAATATCTTCAAAATAAATTAAATTAATCAAAGGAAGTCAGTTTCTTTTTGTATTTCTACTTACCATACATATTAAAAGCCATATTGAGTTTTTCACGAATATCTCCATGAGATGTTACGGAAATAGCAATAAGAAATTCGACAAAATCTAATGAATACATATGGAAAAAAAGATTCCTGGTTTTTGTTATCACAAACTATTGCTATTCTTACCAATTTCTCCTGAATTATCAGTATCAAATGTTTTAAATACATGAGAACAAAATTTATCTGCTCTACCAGTCGGATAAAATTGTTTGTAAACTTCAATAAATTTTTTCTTATCTAATTTTCCTTTTGGGCAATCTTTCTAAAAATAAATCGAGCTCGTATATATTTAACACAAAAAAAAGCCTAGTTGATGTAAAGATTTCTGTTTCTTCACAGAGAAAATAAACACTTATTAGTTCATGTTTTACTCTCTATGAGGCATTTCACATAAGCCACGATCAGTTACAGCAAAAGGTTNAAAAACACTTGTGCTCGTTTTTTTTCTTATATTATTTTTATATATTGAAATATTCGCACATATTCTGATAGCGCGTGAAATTCTCTACAGTTCTATTCAAAAAACATCTTGAATAACACGCATCGGATAAGAAAAACATCATGCACAAGAAAGGCACCCTTAGCCTGGGTTTTTTCCAAACCCACTCTTATTTTCATCTTTGTTTTTGCTGCAAATGATTTGAAAAAAATTAGTACGAAAATAGAAAAGGAACTATGCATTCTGGCAGAGCTGGAAATTCTGCATCTTTTGGTGTGCCACTCAAAAATCATCAAGATGCTGAAGAGTATTCAATACGCGGCATTATAATCATACTGAGTGAAAATGATCTACGTAAGTCTTCGTATCTAGGCATTTCTATCATTATAGTTTAGTTTGGTAGAAAAACAAATAGCACATTCAGAATCAGAATCAGCATGAAAAACTGCATCTAACTTGATACTTTTTGGAGAAAAATATTTTTTACTTAAAATTCACCTGAAGGGGACCCCACGATCCATTTTCAAAAACAAACTGCTGAGGGATGCTACCGGTGGATTTTGTAAAAAATATTTTTCTCCGAAAAGTATCAAGTTTGATGCAGTTTTCCATACTGATTCTGAATGTGCTATTTGTTTTTCTACCAAATTAAACTATAATGATATAATGGCCTCGATACCAGACTTACTTAGATGATTTTCACTGAGTGAGACTATTATGCTTCATACTAAATACTCGTCTACATCTTGGTGACTTTTCAGTGGCTCATCAAAACATGCAGAATTTCCAGCTTTGCCAGAATGCATAGTTCCTTTTCTATTTTCGTACTAATTTTTTTCAAACCATTTGCATTCAAGATTTTTTTGAATAGAACTGTAGAGAATTTCACGCGCTATCAGAATATGTGCGAATATTTCAATATATAAAAATAATATAAGAAAAAAAACGAGCACAAGTGTTTTTCAGATGAATTTTTCTTGAAAATATCGAGATCTTGTTGAAAACATTTTCGCTTCTGAAAATCAAAATCGCAACGCTTTGAACACACCATTCGATGCAGTTTAATGCTGTCTTTCAGTTTACACTATATTGACATTCACCCACCTCACTGATCTGACCAATCGATCCTATACAACGGGGCCCTATTTTCGGCGCCAGATCGACCGCATGGAGAAATTTATTGCAACACAAGATACTTTCAATACCATCAAATGATAGATCATTGGCTATACTATTAATGGTGAAAAACGTTTTGTTACAGCGCTTTTATTGTTCTTGAGAAAATGAAGATTTACTGGAAATTGTCGGTGCACAAAAATTCCGACCCCGTCTTACTTTGAGTGCATATATCTCCAGAATAGATCATCCGTTCGAGCTGAAATTTTCAGATTCTTCCTAACTTTACCAGAGCTACCTACTGTAAAAAGATGAGCCAAATCGGTGAGATCGATTGAGCAACCTTTTGCTGTAACTGATCGTGGCTTACGTGAAATGCCTCCTATATATATTAGTGTTAATATGCTGCTTTATTTTGGTAACGATGTTATTAAAGCATTCATAGAAATTTAGTGTATTCATGTATAGGGAAAACCAGATATCGATAGTGAATCTTACTATTAGAGACACGAAACAAAGCGTTAAGATGTCAGTTGAATTAGGATAAACTGCTAAGACATATATATATATATGCAAAACAGGAATGAAATCATCAGATTTATTTGTAAACTGGCTATTTAGAATAAAGCTCTTAGATATATATTTATTTTTGCATTTAGTTATTTTCGAATAGCATAACAAGAGAGTGCTTCATTTGTTTGACCTTCTCTAAAAGCTCTATCTATTTGACTATATTAGCCGACAGATGGCAACGACGTTAGTAGAAAACTTGTCTAGTATATGGTTATGCTTATCAACTTAACAGATGCGCAGTAAGTAGAAAAATATATCGATAATTGTTGACGTTTTTTCGAGGAAATATATCATTAGACTTGAAGGAATGGATAATTACATGCTTAAAACATTGTCTGAAAATATAAGGCAGCCAATGGAATAAATATTTACACTCATAGCAATTTTTTTGCATCTCTTGGGATTCGAAGATATTTTTATAGACACCAAAGAAACTTCATGTTTTTGAGAAGCACAAAACAATCAAGTTTGTATCCATCGATAGAATAAGAGAAGAGCCTATGCTCCAATGAGTAATATCTCTCTCTTTCGAAATAATATTTACTTAATCTCTCGTACTTTCTTTCGGTTCTAAACGTGGGACTATCCAAAGGAATTCTTTTTGAATAAAAAAATAAAACAATATAACAGTTTTCTCTCTGAATTCATTTTAGAATATTTTATCGATATGACTTAATAATAAGTGGATTTTACAAAAATTTTAGAAATTATTTCTAATTTTAATATTGAAGAAGTAGAATCTCATTTAATTATTCATATATGATAGAATATGAAATTCAAACCCAGTCAATCTTTCCTTATAAATACAATGTAACGAATTGTACACATAACAAGCTCAGAATATCGTTAGCAATGTTTATCAACAAGTAAGCCTAATCCTCAACATATGACTTTTGATAATGCATTTTAGCATAAGAGATATTACAAATCGAATATACAGATTCAATGATACGGAACAAGATTAACCAAATCAATTTATTGCCAATAAGTACTTACAAGAAAACCTTGATGCCATTCCATAATTTGTTTTCGATTAAAACGTGTATTTTTAAGTAATAATTGAACTTCTTCTTCTGTTAATTGTGTTGGATGTTTTTTCGATTTTGATGTATCCGAACCCATATCTATATCGAATGATTTTTCAAATAATACAATTGACGGCTTTCTTTTATCTTTATCAACTTGCTACTAAAGCACACCAAATAGAAATAATGAAAGTATCGACAATCACAGGACAGGGAGAGAGAGAGAGAGAGCAACAACGATGTCTAAGAAGAGAGCAATAATTGTAGAATATAAATAGAAGAAAACGAGGAGGAGCGTCACGTCTATTGGTGTTAACAAATATCACTAACTGGTTTCTGTCCGATTTCAGTGATAGAAAAAGAAAAAAATATTTCTAATACTCAGCGAATAAAATAACATAATAGAACTGAATAATGGCAATATATTCTATTGTTGTAATTTAATTTCACAGATCCGTTATGGATGTTACAAATATCTAAAGAATACGTACCATCATTGAACTATATTGACTAACATACATAAGGACCCAATCAACAACTTTTCCCCCCCACAATATAGATCAATTGAGCTGGTCTGGCGAACATTATTAGTTATGGATAGTATTTATCAAAGGAAAAAAAGAGATAATTCACTTAGATTTTCTAACCGTATTCATCTATTATTTATAACACTTTGATGAATCTCCATCAAAGTTTCGCCACATGAAGAAAAAAATGATGACCTATATATTATTATTGGATCTAATAACTTTCATGTAAAGCAAAATATATTCGACTCATTTGCATGTTACCAGAATTGATGAAAAGCTTTTCTTTGTTTATGTATATATATATGGATATAGATAAAGATATAACGAGTCTCCAGAGGGATAATGAAATTTACATATTTGGATAAGGACTTAATTAGATAGAGCGGTTGACGGTGTCTTGAAGATGAAATCACTCATTTCTCAAGGCTTCCATCTCAGATTTCGACTATTGATTGTGAGTCAAATCATACGAAAGTTTCATTCGTATATTAGAACATTTTTCAGAGATATTCATCAAAACAATTTTGAAATATAACTCATTCAGTAACTTGAAAATTCTCTAGAAATCTTCTTTCAGTAGAATATTAAAGTTTTTTTTGTTGTTATACGGAAGCGCATGTCAGAACGTACCAATTGACAGATTTCTTTCTTAAGTTCTTATCTTCTATATGAAACAGTAGGATGACAGCTCCAATAACTCGACAAATCGTCCAGAAAATAATCGTCTATTTAGAAAATTACTGCTGTCTACAATATAAAGATGCTTACTTCAGCAAACATGTACTCTAGTTTTACATGTTCTTTCAAACAAAAATAAATCAATCAACTACAATAAAACTTATTTCATAATGCTGGAATGCGCAACCAGAAAGTCAGGTAGAAAGTATCGAATATTATCAAGAAAAGTAAATTAAGATGCTAAATGTAAAAATATGTTTCATTGAGGGTACTTTTAAGATTTATTCTACAACTTTTATTACAAAGATGAATGGTTTTATTTTGAAAATCATCAGTAATCCAATTGAAGAATTTTCAATTAATATAGCGTAGTTGGTGATTAATACAAAACTTATTTGAATAGACAGGCTATTCGTATTGAAATATGAAGATAGATCTCTTGTGGATTGAATGTTTCAAAATGAATTTTAAATTATAATTGAATAATCAATAATTCTGAATTATGCTTTGAATATTTTCTATGGATGCAAGTAAAACGTCAATAATTATTAGCAATTATCAATAATGCATAGCATTATACCAATAGAGCGATGTTTACTCTGTTCAACATTGTTTGTACTCCTTGAACATCTAAGAAAAAATGTGAAGAATATATTGTGTTTCAAAAGTTCGAAATCTAGACAAAAATTAATTTAAATATAGAGGTAATGACTATTAACTCTACGAAGCTTGAATCACTGTATCAACCATTCATATGAGATCTTCTCTGATAAATATAATATAAGAAAATGATGGCCAAATTTTTGAGACCGATCAAAGTCATTTCTGTTTGTTTTTAATATGTCGATGAGAAACACATTTGAAATAACATGCGTGTCGTAGAAGCAAATAAGGAACCGTTCTAACAGATGAAAGAAGCAATGTCATGAGCCTAACAATCGGTGATCTCATACAGTAATTATAATCTCATATATTCAGTTAAATGCTATTCGACTTGTTAGTATTTTAGTTCCGAAAAGATCGCAATTCAAATATGAATATATATAATTCACTTATGTCGAAAGTCTATACTGTGCATAAGGTATAATACTTCTATGAAAATCTTTTTTTTTAACTTGTAAAAGCGAAGTATTTTGAAGATTATTTTTTTAGTTAATATCTGCTTTTAATTTAAAAAAAGGTTTTTACCTAACAAATGGCATTAAATAGAGATTTCAAAGTCTGCTTGTAAGTAGAAAATATTTGAAATGCTAAAGCCAAAATTACAACTTAATGCTTAGCTTTCAATAACAGCAGTATACAGAATTTTATAGCCATACCAATTCATTTTTTGAATAATAGTCATACGTAATAAAATCAGCGAACTATTTTTATCTGCATTGAAAAATCTCAGTAAATATATAGATCTAGACAATCAAAAAAATTTGAATCTATTAAAAATAATAAGATTTAATACTAATACCTTTTTTGGTATAAATACATGTAACAATAAATTGGAAGGGTAGATTCGAGCTACTTTATTTCTTCACGATGTCACTAGTAGGAACGTAACACAGGTTTCTGTAGAAAAGACGGAGAAATTATCGGTCATACGTCAACAAGATGAGAAGAAGGAAACGAGAGTAGAGAAGTAGAAAAGGAACAAAAAAAATAAGGTAATGGAATAGATAGGACAGTCTTTACACTTAAATGAGTAAGGTTAGATGATTGCTACATCACAGACTAGAAGTAATTATATAACGCTACATGACGCCTCACTAAAGGTTCATGTAATTATCAGAACCGAAGTTTTATGGTTTCTTGCTGCGAACAGTATCCTTTGTTTTATTTATGAATAAATCTATATTGTTGACTAATGTTTCCTTCACCTATTGATAAATTTCAAGCATACAATTAGATAAAATTCGAGTCTTATAGAATTTGTAGACATTTTCTACTAAATTTTCATCATTCTATTTTTATATAATTACGACCGATAACTAACACAAGCTATATACTACTACTAATCATCCTCGAAATTTTGTGCACATCCTTATGTAAGTATCAATAGTAGATTCTTATTTTCAATACATGTCTCAAATAATACACACTACACTAATGATTTTTATTTATTTGGTACAAATTTTAAATGAGAATAATGTTGGTCGACTAAGTTATGAGTTGTTTTTGTTTTTTGAAAACGACATTTTGCTAAGAAATGACAAGTTTTTATGTTTCTTGCATGATAAATTTATCCCGAGGTGATCAAAACGTAAATAAATGTTTTTTTTAAATGCATATTTTAAGCAATAAAAATATTAAAGTCAAACTTTAGATGTAGAATTCTTCTCATTTTGCTTTAAGAGATAGACAGGAGGATGTTTGTTGATAACTGTATTATATTAGATTTCTCTTCGACAACATCTTTCAAGTTACCACAGAGTTTTCTTTTGTTTGATTCGATGCATTAGCGTCGCTTTCATTCTCAGAATCAATAGTTTACGTTAAGAGATCTTAAGCGACTAAAATCAGTCTCTGTGAGCCATAATCATGCTGAGCCACTAGCCTAGAGTAGATAGCATTTAATAACAAAGTAATTAAATTAAAATGCTTATATGTGGCGAATCCTCTAGAAAACGAAGCCCAGATTTATTTACTGCATAATTTATATTGAATATAATATTAAATAATTACAATGGAGGTCAGACTTCTTGAATATCATAGTTGAATAATTGTACTCACAGGGTGAAATAAATTAGTCTGTAATTAATCATACTGATAATGATCATAAATGTTTAATATCATTTTACACAAAAAGATTAAAATGACGAAAACGAGTTTTCGAAATGATACAAATTGTATTTTATTGAAATCTATCATTTCAAGTTTGATGAACATTTTCAGCTTAAATAGAAGAAGTTTCTAAACCTTGCATAGCTTTCTGATTACATAATGAATTTGTTTTTTACAAATAAAATGAAGTTTTTTATTCATCAGATTAACATCATTTATTTTTTTTATAATTAATAAATATTCCAGTTCTTATTGTTTCAAAACAAAACCTAGCATCCATCTTTATTTAATGGATTAACGATTCCTGCTTCGATAGCTTCAAATACCGTATAAGCATCTTGATCAGCTGCAACATGAATAGCATCTTGTTCAGCATAAAAATCTTGTAATTCATCATAATAAATCGTATATGCTTGATAACGTTTTTGTACAGTTTCTTTATCATCGGCTGGATGTTGAACTAAACGTTCCTTTATATTATGTGTGGATGCTGGGTGTTCATGCGTATGGTATCGATCGCCTGTTATTGGATCTAATAATCGTTGAGTTAAACGTTCCACAGCAATATCAAGAGGAATATCCAAAAAGAAAGCTCTTGAAACGATAGCATTCTTTGTAAAAAAAATATATTCTTAATATGACTTTATCTTACCGACTCGGTGCTAAGCCAGGTGTTCTAGCTAAACTTTCTGCTTGTTCACGTGTACGAGGAAAACCAATCATTATCCAACCTTTAGTTATACAATCTCTTTGATTTAAACGATCGCGAATAAGTTGCATTACTAAACTATCCGGAACTACAAATTCAAGAAAAACATCGTTTTTTTATATTTCTAATTCAAATATAAATTCGAATCATTACCTAATGCTTGACGAGCAACATACTGTTTCATACTAACACCAGCAGGTGTTTTATTGACGATTTGCTGTTTGATCAATGTTGGAATCGATACTAGAAGTATATAATAATCAAGAAAAATCAAAATCATCTTAAATTAAATTAAAGCAAGAAAATCTCGTTTCTTTCTTTGATCGTTTAGAATTTTGATAAGTAAGAGAAAAAAAAAGAATCGTAAATTGTTCTTACCAATTGGTATATCATATTTTCGTGAAATTTGCGTTGCTACTGTCTTTCGTCCACTACCAGTTGGCCCAATAATAACAATACGTGGAGTACGCGGTGCAACAGAACGTGCTTTTTTACTTGTATATGAATACACTTGTGTATGAACGTCATTTAATGGTTGATCAGCATTAATTGAACGTAAAACTGATTTAAAGCAATCTTTTATACCATCAATATTTCTAGAATCAAATACTTATTTTGCAAGAAAAAAATGCTGCATCAACACAGATTAGTTGAAACTACAATAGCCTCATTCTACTATGCAATATAATATACATTAAATGAAAAATGTCTAATGGACTATAAATCCTTTTCAAGGATAATGGTCCATTAAGAACATCCGTTCTTTTATTTATTTCTACATTTAGAACTAATTATTTTTCTTTAGCATGTGTTAATTATTAATTGTAGTCATCAATTCAAATGATTCTTTACCTTCGATGTTCTTTTAAGCGTAAGACCATCATTTTTTCAGAATTCTCTTCTAATTGTATTAAACGTTCTTGAACATCACGTGAACTAGGAATATTCCATGTTATATGATAAATATCTTTAAAAATTAATAAAGTAATATAAAGAATAAAAACAACAATAAGGCGAACCTTTTGTTTTTGGATCAATTCTTTTACCAGCAGCACGTTCAATCATCACATTATCAGGTGCTTCCAAGCATACTACAACGAAAAATTACGCTAAAGCATACATCAATAAGTTAAATTATTCGTAGAACATTCTTTATAAATATTAATTATCATAAAGAAAAGAAACGAACGTCTTTCAACTAACCTACATGTCGTGGACAGATGCCTCTCGCTTGTAATGCTAATGTTTGGTCACGATTCATAGGAAAATCAACTAAAATCCAGCCACGACGAATACAATCGAATTCTTTTAAACGTTCTTCATATAATTGAGCCCATAATGATGATGAAATATTATTCTAATTAATCAAGTAGAATATTTCTTTCAAAAACAAAAAAACGAAGAACTTTATTCGAATACATACAACAGTTGGATTAGCTGGTAATTTATCTCTTAATTTCGTTGGTACATCACGTAAAAGATCATCTGGCTCAATTAAAATTGTATTTAATTTCTTCTGTAACAATTTAGCTGTTGTATGACGACCAGATGCTGGCGGACCAAGAATAATAATTTTTGGTGCTATTTTAAAAAAATATATATAATTAAGTAGAAAATGAAAACAAAGAAAAATATTCTACAAACCATCAGAATCTTTTTTAAGAAGTTCAATTAAATATGTTATTGGATCACTAGGTCGATCAATGAGCAACGATGAAACACATCGCTAAAATGAGGCAAAAAATGTATTGATAAACTAAAGACATTACAAGTCAAAGTAATGATTGTTGTTTTGTACAATAAAAAATAATTCTAATCGTTTCTCTTGCAAACTTCGTTTTGAAAAGAACTATGTCTGATAAGAGCATTTTAAGATAAATTCTGTATTAGATCACGATATTCGTAGTTAACTACTTGTTCGCATTAAAAATTTCATTAACATCTACTCTCGTTCGTTCGGATTCATTATAATTAATAATAATGATCATTGTGAGAAAATAACCATATATTCTATCATATGATTTTTTTCACACGATCCAACGCTCAGTTCGAACATACTGTTGCAATTAAAAACAATCATGGTACATCACAAAAAAGATTTACTACATCACACATCCATCTACATTCAAAACCATAATAATAAATATGAAGAGAAACAGAAAAAAAGATTTATCATTCGGCTAGATTGATAAACAATAAATATTAGCTCCATTATCATTATTAATCGATGATGATGATCGTTAAAGAACAGCCGAACATTGACAATTTGTTACGTTTCTTTTGCCTCAAAAATTTATTCTATTTGAAATAATTTCCAACTAAATCCATGTGAAAATTACAGATGATGGTACTGTTATATTTCTCATACGAAGTAAAACCTAAATACATCTTGAACTTTGACTTCAATTTATTACTAGCTAGTTAGGATGATTTCTTGCGTGCAAGATGAATTTTAAAATCATTTTCTTTGAATTTCTATTAAACTCTCTGTGACTTGAAACCAAGTGTTTCATTATTACTACTTTATAGAATGCTTAATTAATAATATCTACGCTAATAGCGATGTTGTTATTTTACCTGAAATAATTCAAATAAAGCATATTTTTCTGCATAGAGCAGAAATTCCGGCGAAATATTCAATGGGCGTGCTGTTTGATCCATAACTATAGAAAAACACAAACTTCTCAAATATTCAAATGTATCTGTGCCATTTCAAACTGTTGTAACTATGGTAATGATTAATCGAAAATTTTGAGAATAAACACTCTTAATATATGTAAAAAAGACAAGTTTTTCAATGAACATTAATTTTTATTCTAAATTAAAAAAGCTTTTTCATATGTTTTTCAAGGTAGATGTCACTAAATCTCTGTTTTTGATAGATGGAATTTGAGTTCATTGTTTCGAAATAGAAAGAAAAGAAGAAGAAAAGAAAATAAATAATATATGTGATGTGATTGACTGACGCGTCAGGTCGGACGGACAAAAAAGCAACAAAAAAAAATCTTTTTTTCTATCTTTTCACATACGTACAGCAATCGGTCGACAAGAACAAACATTGAAATTTCGTGTTTCTTTTTATTTGATAACTAGATTTTTTTTGTTGATGCTGATGGATGATCTATCCTTATTTTCAATCTCCAACGGGAAACATTATTCAAATGATAACGATAGTGAAATATTCGATGAAGAAGAAAATGAGCAACCTTTAAATGAAATTCAATTACCACCACAGCAGCATAAAACAATACAAAATGAACGTGGCGGTCGACGAAAAGGTGTTCCACGTCGTTTGCAATTATCGCCTGAAATAATTAAACTACCAACTCAACGACTTTTACCGTTAACATTACCAAAAACATCAACAGCAAGTGTTCATCATCACGAACAACCAATATTAACGTCGGATCAAGAAGATGAAAATGACATTGAAGGTGTCTATCATCAAAATCAAATTGAACAAAATTATTTACAATTAAATTTATCGTCAAAACATTTTGTTGATAATAATAATAACAATCAGTTGGAAGAAAGTGAAGATATTTTAGAAGTTGTCGATGATATTTTAGCTGATATAGTAACAATTATTGTTAAAGATATAAAAGAACAAAGGAGAAGACCAATGATTAAAACGAACGGACATTCACATCCTAAAAAACCAATGAATACCATTCCAAAAATGACTAATGGAAAACATAATACAAACGGTCTTAGGTAAAATAAAATAATGAACGAATATTTTTCGTTCTGTTGCAATTCTTCTAGTTTTAGCACTAAGGCCAGAGAATAGAGTATGTAGTTCGAATATGTTCCATCGTAATCTCAAATAAGTTACCGTCGATTTTTGACACTTCAGCTAAACATCTCTCGATATTTAAATTGAAACTACTATAAATTGATGAAGCGCTACTAAATATGCGATTTGTTTTTAGATACTCATGAATCATAATGTTGAGGGTTATTTCGCAGTGAAAAATATTCTTTGACTTGTGTTAATTTAATGCTGCATTTTTTTTGTTGTTGTCTAGCAATAAATCAAAACTATCGGCATCAGCTTTGAAATTCTCTGATCGTACAAAGATATTAAATGATTTAACTAAAGCAATGCCATCGAATGCTCAACAACAATTAGCTAAACATAAACTTTCTCCTTCATCATCATCATTTTCGTCTCCATCAACAATTAAACGACAAAAAACATCTGAAATTTCATCACAATCGACAGCATCTTTATCCATGCAACAACAACTATTATGGGAAATGACACAACAATTAATGATGTCATCGTCATCAAATGAAGCAGATAGTCTCGCAGCAGTGAATTCATCATTACTTAAACAACAATTACTTGGTTTAACACAATCTGCTGCAATACCTAAACGATCAAATCGCCCATCGAAACCAGAAGTTCAATCACCAGGAATGTCTGCAAATGCAAACGTAGCTCCACATACATCTCATAATTCGACGAGTCCTTCGATTTTTGAACGGGGAAATTTTGCTCCAAGACGACGTGGACGACCGCCTAAATATGTTACTGATCGAGGACTGGCTGGTCTTTCTTCGCTTGATCTCGATTCATTAACATCACCTTATGATCAACTTTTTGCAGCTATCGAAAATGGAATGGGTGCAAATACTGGAACCTCATCAGCAGCAACATTTCAATCTGCTCTCGCGTCTATGCTTGGGCAACAAGCAGGGCTATCAATACCACCACCACCACCACCTGTATCGAGAAAGTAAGTTTATTTTATGTAGGAAAATAGACCACTTCTATACGATAGATCTGCTGAAAATCTAGATATGTACGGAGAAATTCCAATTTTTTTTTACAATTGTGAGCTATCTAAAATATGAGAAAAATTCATTTCTGTAGTTTCACTAAAGTTGACCTACTGAGATATTTCCTGGAATGCTCCCCGTAGTGATAGAAAAGAAAACATGACTGAATAGAATTCTGAATGTTACTCGAGAAATCTATCATCATACAGCAGTGCATGTCTCTATTACTTGAAGATTTACCGATATGCGTACTTGGCTATTAGCTATATCTTTCTCGGCAAAAAAGATCCTGAATATTTGCATTGTTTTGATTTCTTCTACTAAGACGGGTTGTTTAGTCGAGGAAATTTTTAATATTTTCTTAAGAATTTTAGTAGATGAAATAATGATTGTATCATTCTTCGAGGTTGTTCATAATGCCTTATACATCTAGAGATATCCTTCTCAGATTATCAATGATAGAATAAAGCTAACGTCAAAAAATTGTAAAACTATGCTATTGATTATTTCAAATTTTATAGATCATATTTTATGTCTTGCAATTATTTGTTTTAGTGGAGCTCCAGCTTCATTGGTTAAAAACAGTGGCGGTCAAACTCGGCATAGTCTACCGGCTCAATCAATGAGTAGTGCTTCAAAAATACCTGTTGACATCGGGGGTATTGGATTAGATATGCCAATGATGGCAGCAAAAAAACGTGGTCCGGGACGACCACCAAAAAGTCAAATATTATTTGATTCTCATCAAATTTTACAAGCTACACAACGACTAAATTCACCAACACATTCTAATAATTATCCACCAACGATGGTTCCATCATCACCAACTTCGTTTGATTTGAATGCTGCTTTTGTTGAAATGTTACAGCAACAACAACATTGAGATAAACGACGTGCGCAATTCTTCCGTCTTTAGATATGATTTTTTGCCAGATCTAATTATGTAAAAAAATAATCTTTCTTTCTTCTTTTTTGTGTTGTTATTTTCTGATCAGAACCAATCTCGAGTTGCATTTTGTCTGATTCTTTTTCAAATGGTCGCTATTGTGAATAAGAAACAAATAAGATATAGCGCCGTTCTTACTATCTATTCGATAGTACTAAGTACTTATAATGTTTGTGTAAATAAAAAAAATCCATTCTCTTTGTCTCTTCTACTTTACCATGAAAAAGAAATTTAAATATATACATGTATATGTTAATAGATTTTTTTTATGGAGTTCAACGTATCAAATATAAATGTTGATAAAGCACATTTTTTATCAGCAATATCGATTTATTTATATAAACCGCATGTCGTGAATAAACGTGTAACAACTGTCCGTTTTGCTTCAGCACTAAATCGTGACGATAAAAAATATTCAACAGGAACAAATGTTGTTGATAAACGAACATTAATAGCAAAAAATCCAAGAATTTATCATGATCAAGATGAATATATTCTATCGAATGACATATCAGTTGAATTTCGACCGATAGTATTGTATTCAATGGGTACGAAGTCATGTTGTGTTCAAGTATCGGCATATCGTTTTGAATTAATCGTCCATGAAAATAAAATTCGATTCACTGTATTCGATGATAAAGTCGATAAAGAAATGCTTTGGTTGAAAGATAGTCTTTTGCCAAAATTTATTAAATGGTGCCAATCGAATATTGAAAATAGCACAGAAAATACTACATTAAAATTAATATCAATTGAAGAATATCAACGTGAATATGAACGATTGAAAGTAAAATATGGAAAATATCTCACCGAAAATTGGCGTGAAAGTACTGATCCTCAAAAACATGTTTTTGAAGATTTAGGTATGAAAAAAGATTGTATGAACTTTTGTACTATTGATAATCGATGTTATCAACTAATTTATGAGTGCATTACTTGAAAATATTGGCATTTTCCTAGTTTTGACCATTGTCAAAAAAAAAAGAAAAATTCTTTTCTATTTCTATTCGGTTTGTTTACATAATAAGGTGCTAAATAATTATTAACAGATTCGACCCTTAGAAATCTTCTCGGCAACTAATACGTTACTAAATGCTCGATCAGAGACAAACCATCGTTACTGATGTGTCACATTTTTACAGAGAACCTTCAATAATTGCATCGAACAACTTAGTCTTTTGTCGATAGTAAAGTTCATAAGATTTGGGAAAAACAAATACATATACAAAATAACACATAAGCCATTGAAGTGAAAATGCAGCTTCAATTTCAAATACGGAATAGAAATTTGTAGAGAATTACTATGCAAAGAATACAATTTCTTTTTATTCCATTCGTAATCAATAATGGACTTGTACACTACGAGAGGTGAACGTAACTTCATTGTAACATAATAAATTCTCATTATACTATGATACATTATCGATGACGATTAATTAATAGCGAACATTTTAACAGAATAATTCATTAATCTCTCTTCTAAACATTATTTTTGGATTTGTTCTTTAGGGATTGCAAGTTATTTATTAACTTACTGGCGCCAATATGCGTCATCATTCCATAAACCTATTAAATATATTGATTTAGGTTGTGGCAATGGTCTCTTAACGTTTTTACTTTCATCGGAAGGTTATCCGGGACTCGGTATTGATATGCGTCGTCGTCGTTCATGGTCGCTATTTGGTTCATCACTTTATCAGGAATCATTAATTGATCCTCGTTCGCCAACATTACATAATTTAGTCATATCCAACCAATATACTGTTCTTATTGGTAATCATTCTGATGAATTGACTCCATGGCTACCAGTTTTAGCATCGCAATGTTCTTGTGATGTTTTTCTATTGCCTTGTTGTTTCTTTGATTTCAGTGGGAAAAAGTTTATCACAAATAATCATAGTGATACAACACAGTATGAACAATATTTACATTATATCGAAGAAATCGCGACAATACTTAATTTCGATATAAAAAGAGATAAATTACGTATACCATCGACTAAAAATATTTGTTTTATGTTGCATGAGAAAAAAATTGATATAAAGTAAATCGTAAAATAAAATTTAATAAAAAAAAGGTGATTTTTGTTTTGCCAGTTTAGTTCAATTCATACACGTTTATTCAATCATTTTGGTATTGATATTACTCATGAACATGCTGATCCTCAACAATCGAACCATCGCTCATCATTGATAAAATCTAAACCCGAATTTTATTCAACAAAATTTTCTATTATTCATTTTCTCTTCGAACATCTTTTAACTGAAAATAAGTCATTAACTTTATCGGCAGCATACGATCTTCTACCGAATGAACTTGGTGAACAATTAAAATCTGAAAATGGAGGTTTAAAGTCAATTATTCTTTCTTACCGTCATGCAATTAAGTTTGATCCAGAAACAAAATTAATCACAATAGCTGATCCACAATTAAATTCAATAACACTAAAAAAGAAAGAATCATCGAAACTAAGTGTCAAAACGAAGCCATGCTTTTTTTATGCATTTCATCCTAATTCATGTCCATTGACGGATGAACAGTGTGCTTTTTTTCATTGTGAAAAATAAAATAAAATAAGATTATAAGAAACCTTGAAGTAGTCATAAACTTTCGTATTATGAATAATCAATCAATGTTCTCCACCTACGACAGGTATGCGATGAAATTCTTAGTCATCATATAGTACATATTTACTTTCTTTTCGTGCCATTCATACATAAATAGAGCGACGAAAGAGAAAGTAAAACGCATTCACATTTGTCTTTATTTTATTTTAAAAAGAAGAATACAATCATGAGTAATATGGATAGAGAAAAACGAGTGGTATCGTTTTTTATTTGGGTATGTAGAATTATAATATCTTTATATGTAATTCTGTTTTCATCTTGTCTATAATAAGGATCCTGAATTAGAGCGTAAAATTGATTGTGAAGTGAAAATGATTGATGGAATCAGTAAATTACTTCATGTAGCAACGACAGTTGAACAAACAATTGAATGCAATAAAGCACTTGTTCTATCGCAACAACGAATGTTAGCTTTTATGGCTGAAATACGACGAAAACAGCAGAACTTACTAAAACGTGATGATACAAAGTATTTTATTTGTTTCATTAGAATATTTATAATTAAATTTCTATACTTCCTACTGTTGTCTTTCTTTTTTCTTTTTCAGTCTACAGCCAATAAAAGCAACTGTGATTTTATCAGATATACGTTTCCCATTAGTATGGACTAAGATGAAAAAAGCAAAATCAGGTGAGATTTTGAGATTAAAATTGAACTAATTCTTATAGGATTTCTATTTGTTTAGCCCAAAAGAAATTTGCTGTTTTCTGTTTGGCACGTATTGGCTGTGAAATAATTGATACACAAATGAAATTCATTGATAAACAATCAACTGACATACTATTTACCGATAAATTGACATTGTAAATAATTTAATTGATTATGAATTCTACGATGTGAGATGATCAATACTTTTCTTTGTTTGTTTTAGTGAAAATGTTCCTCATGATTTTCAACTAGATCTCGAAATTTATGCATTAAATAAAAGTCTGGCTGTATCAACAGACGCAAAAGATTTCGCTGAAAGATATAGTTATTTTTCAACTCATGGATCACCAAAAGTAAAACGAAAAGCTCAACAAAATGAAACAAGTCATGTAAGAAGAAAAGAGCATTGATGTTTATTTTTATTTTTATCGAAATCATATTTTTTTTATTTTTATCAGCAAAAAGCATCTAATCAACCGCAATCAAAATTTGTTTTAATTGCTCGAGCAACTTATAATAAAGAATCTGTTAATCGAATGGCAAAAGTTCGTACATTAGTAATGGAACGTCCACAAGAAAAAGCAATAATGCAATTACCTATCGAAGATTCATTTATTTCACGTTTTCTTATTCAACCTTTATGCTATACACCATCGGCAAAATTTACTGGTATTGTTGAAATTAATCGTATTCGATATTCTTGTATATTGAATGGAGGATTCTTGCATGGCGAAGAAATTGTGCGTAATAGCAATTCAAATCCACGTACTTTTTCTATACCGATCACAACAGTTAGAGAAAAACAATAGAATTTTAGAGATTCATTTTATGCATTTCATTTTTACTTTCATTAGGATACTATAATTCTATCGCGCAATGATTATTTATCGTTTTCAATTTTTAATCGTGGTTTTAATCAAGAAGATTTTTCTGTTCAAGATTTATTTACGTTAAATATTTGGATACGAGCATTACAACAACATATTGTTGATATTCGTATGTAGAATTTGTTTTTCTCCATATACTTTTCTATGTTCATATCTAATTCAGGTGCTTGGGCTCAAACTGCTGAACATTTACCATCTATACGCCGATATTCTTATCAACCATTAGCAACATCAACGAGTTCAGTAAATTTAACAAGAAAACCGACATCAAGAACACAAACTCGATCGCTTGGTACGTGTATTGTGAAGAAGAAAACATAAATATTATTTTTTAAATATTTTAGAAAATATTTATCAAACGAGTATTGATTCTAAATCTATCCTCACTAATCGATTTAATCCATCGCATACTCTAAGTCATACAATTGCTCATCATACGACAACTGATGATGAAGAAGATGATGGTGATGATGGTGACACTGTATCAATAACTCATACACGATTTTAATCATGGTTTTATGTATATCAAGATATGTTTGGTCATGTAATTTCAAGTTTTTTATATTTGATAAATAAATAAGAAACGAATATAAGTTGAAAGGGGCAATAACAAATTCTATTGAATAAGAAAATAAAATGCTGCTTTCAATAACAAAAACACTTGAATCCGTTATCTTGAATTAGGCAGCGTCTATTATTGAACTAAACAGCATATTATTTCATAATAGGTATTCTTCAATGTTCATATTGAGTTTGTAATTCAGTTAATTTATGGCATAATGACGGAATGTATTCAAAAAATGATACTCTCTTAAATGAAGATCTATTGTATTGAATTAAGAAAAGAAATCCTTGCGAAAAGAAAAATAACATTAAGAAAGCTAAAGACAGAAAAATGTACGAGAGGGATTACAGTATTTACTAAATAGAAACGAATTCTTTTATCTTTTCATAGTCATTCATCGAGAGAGTAAAATAGTAGATGAAAAATACTTGAAATCATATACTTCATCTGACAACTTAATACTGAAACAACATAGACGATAGCAAAAGAAGGATACAAAAACATTTTTATAGCTTGTACGTTGTAATATTGCGTAGAAATGATAAAATAAAACGGTTAATGTAAATCTCTCGACTAGAATAAAACTAACAAACAGTAAAGAATTTTTTCCCGCAAGAATTTTCTGAATATTTAAGCATAGCCTCAAAACTTTTCAAATATTCCAATATAGCAACTATTGTTGTTGCCAAAAGGATGACTACAATTGTTAAAGAATAAACGAATATAGCAAGTATTATTGTCATTGCTTTTAAAAAATGTCAAATACAATGTTACGCAGCATACAGAGCTGACTTATTTTGTGAGAAGGGTTAGTTATTAGTAATAGATATTTTGATGATTAAAAATTTATTACTTTAGGTATAAAGCGTTTTTGTTGTGGGTTGTTTTAAGTATTTCATGCATAAAAATAGAAGCATACACTTCCTATATCGTGTTGAATACCGCAAATTTGTTTCAAATTTGGAATAACTTTCATCTAGAAACAACATCTTGTCACACCTACAGAGATTCTCAAAAGAGCAACTTCGAAAAATTCTTAAATATACAAAAAGAATATCTGAATAGGCTTTTTTGAAAACTAGACGTTTTCGACTAATCGGAAGAAATGTGACAGTTAAGTCTGAGGAACTTAAATTTCAGATTCAACAGCTGCAGCAAGTTGCCGCATACATTTAAGTCAATAGCACTCCCTTGTTTGTCATCTGATTATTTTATTGTCATTTTCATTTTATCACGTACCATCTCCCAATGACATTTAACAATAAGACTAAAGTACATTTAGGCGAATCCTTTAAATCAGACCACTTAGATTAAATTGAACTTTTTCAAATAATTATTCATCTATTATCAGAAAAAATGAAATTTAGAAAATCATCCAAATTACACAAATGATGTACAATGGTTTTTTCATATACAGAAAATGTGAATCGAGCAATTCATATCAATTAAAATTAACATTGATGATTTTTCACAAAATAAAGTTGCTCACTATTGAATATTATAATGTATAATCTCTTTAGAACACTCATAGACAAAAAAAACCAAACTTTTCCCACCCATATTCATCTTTTGTTCATGAAAAAAAAATAAAGAACAGAAAAAGTAATTATGTAGTTTGGTTTCAGTTTTTGAAAGACTCATTAATTGAACTATGATGATTAAAAAAAAACATATTTAATATCATTGATTTTCATCTGATGTTGGCTGTATAATATCATTCAAGGCTTGTTCATATTTCATTAATTGCACGGCTGGACCTTTCGCATATTTGTACATTAAATCTCGATGTATGGTTTCTTGATGTTCAGTTGATGATAAAGCATGTAAACATTGAGCAGCTATTTTTGTTACACCATATGCTATTTCAACTGGATCATAACCAGTTGAACGAGCTAAACGACGAGGCCACGTACTAATAAAAGAAAAATTTGAAATCAAAATTAAAAAAACTACAATATTATTAAACATTTTACACTTCATATTGTTTCAGATGTCGTACAAGTGCATATGAACAAGCAGCTATATAAGATGATTTATGTGCAATGAACGTATGAGGATCAATCAATAAAAGTTGCAAAATAAAAAATAAAAGACGAAGATCATCATTTGATCTATCCATTGGTGATATTTCACAATATCGATAAACAAAATCTAATACAGTTAAACCAATATCGAATGAGAGTGCTTGAAGAACAACAATTTCCAGTGATTTTATATCACTTGCTTTCAATGGTTCACGATTAGCAATCAATGAACTAATACTTGGCCACTAGAAAAGAAATCCTTTTTTTTCAAAATTACTTTAATTAGTTGACATTATAATCTATGTAATCTGTGTTAATCAGTTATATTGATATGAAAATTAGCGTGCCTCGTTCTTTTCTTTCAAACTTTGATGCAAAGTTTTCCATTTCTATGGGACAATATTTTATCTAATTTTTCTCTTCAAGTATGACAAATAAAAAACCCTAGAGAAAAAGAGGCAATGTGCCGTCTATTTCAAATATTGTTTTCTTTCAGCTAAGATGTAATTTATCGAAATAAATTAGATTTAATAGTTATTGAGAAACTCGAGCTGATTTATTACTTGAACAAATAAACTACAGTACTATGGATTTATTATTGATTATTAACAATGCAAAGATATCAACAGTTTTATGTATGTTTGAGACAGTGTAGCCCTAACTAAGCTCGAAGGTGAATAGGAGTGCTGATATTTCGAGATAAAATATAATAGTAATAACAAGTTTTCGAATGACAGATTTCAATTCTGTTCAATGAAAACTTACTTCAACTTCTTCGAATTTGCCTGCAATAAGTAAGCAAGTAAGTAATAAATGAGGATTTCCATCTGAATAACATTCACGTGGTAATTGGCCAGTTAAAATGGCACGATCAAATAAATTAACTGTAAGAAAAAGTGTATTTAGTACAAGTCTAGAACGCAGATGTAGTCGAATAAGTTCCGATATTTGTGAACAACGTTGCGGACCATATAAATAATCAAGTAATACTTGAAAACGACGTTGATAAACAACTGTACCTGCTTTTGTTAATTCTACTCAAGAAAAAAAAACGTTCAAGATAAAAAAAGAATATCTTTTGTTAACTTTATTTTACTTTTCTTTTGTTTAATAATTGGTAATACAGGCATTAGACTGTTTTCAAGTTGAAGTAAATATGGTATAAGTTCATGTGGTCGCGTATTATTGCCATTATCAATACTTTCATCAGGTAATAATTGTCCTTGATTACATTGATCCATTGATGCCGGTTTAATACGTGTTCGATTAACTAGTTGTTCATAATCAATATCAGCATCATCTGCACGTACAGGTGTTGTGTAATAAAAACATATTTCCTTTCTTATTGCAGAAAATGCTGCTGGTTGGGATGTATCATCATTATCAATAGGAGTTATTCGAACAAAAAATTGTGCACCATTATCCATGTTATGTTGCTCATTCTTTAAACGTTTTGAACGAAGACGTGTAGACGGTGGATGATCTCCATTCTCGCTTTAAAAATAAAACGAATTTGAATAAAAAAATTGATTTTATTGAATATTTCACAGTTTACCTCATTGTATCTTCAGTATGATCAACAAATGGTTGAACTTTTACGCTTGATTTAGATTTTGTTTGATTATTCATAACAAGTGACATTTGACGAGTCACCATCCGTGTATTTGATTGTTTAATAACTCTTTCTTCTTCTTCATCGTCGTCATCCGATTGAGATTCATTTAGTACTTCATTCTCATCCTCGTCTTCTTGCTCTGATTCTAAATATTAAATTGAACAATCATCATTCTCAATCACATCAACTTCAATTCAAAATTTCATACAGTACTTTAAATCAAGCACTTGAGCTCTTAGCAAAACGTCAAGTCTGGCTTCAAGATTTGTCCATAGTGCAGGACTTTCTTGCTCCAGATCCTCAAGTATCTCATGCGCATCCCAAAAGATGTTCGACTAGGGATACTATCTATCTTTCAGTACAAGTAAAACACGTTGTATGTTATCAATGCAAGATTTGAAAAAGATTTTCTACAAAACAAAAATGTCTTACGTTAGGTATGATCAGAAACAACAACATAACTTTAAATCATCGGTTTAGTCCCTTTTTCACCGATACTAATTGGCATCCTCTACTGTATCCACATATGGGTTTTCAAAGGCAATTCTCGAAATGAAAGATCTGATTCCATTTCGAATATAGCCATCTTTTGATAGTTATCTAATCGCAGATAATCTCTTGATTTGAACCATTTTTCATAAAATAGCCCTTAGTAAAGAGAGTATCAGCTATGTATACATAACTCAACAAAAAACTAATACAAAGTAACTGAGAACTGAAATTTCTTCATCGAAATTTTACTTAACTATTTTCATGAGTTATGATAATCTCTTGCTTGACCTATTTGTGTATCTGATTTTACGCCAGTACTATTGGAAAAGCGTCAACAGTGAATGGTGGAATCTGTTTGCTGTTCTAATAGATATCAGGTTTATATATCGAAATAAATAATATTCAAAAGATTTAGAACATATTATAATTACTCATTTCATCATGCTTTCGTTTGGCAAATGTTATAGATCGAGTTTGAATACCACTACTGTAATCGTCGTCGTCTGTATCTAAAAATCAATATGAAAACGTTTTTTTCTAATTCTACAATCGCTCAATGTTACCATCCGAAGTATATAGTAATGAACGATTTTCGATTTCACTATTATTTTCATCATTTTCTGATGTCGACTGGATAGAAGCTTTTCGTTGACGTTTACGTAGTGGTTGATCTGGTACAGAGTGTTGCGTATTGGAATCAGGGCTAGCATTATATACAGAAAATGGCTGTCGTCGTAATTTCATCATTAATACGTAAATAGTAATCGTTAATTACAAGCAAAACAAATAATTATAATGAACAAATAAAATCTAACTTGAAATTTTTCGAACGAGCAAAGAAAGACTGATATATCGATTGGTGTGTGAACTGAACTAATACATATGATTCCCTGTATTGAATATGTGGCGCTAACTACGCTTGTGAAATGACTTGTTTATATAATTTTCATTTGGATAAAAAGTTATAATTATTAGTGTACAATAATCAACATAAGATATGATAGCTTTCTGTTGAGTCGAAGATAGTATTTTAATTAAAACTAAATTGATTGAACATATTATTAAATCATCTGTAAAGAAGATAGTTTTAAATTGATTTGAATTATCTGAATAGCTAAGAAGATAGCTATTTTAGAGCAATAATCTATTAGTAATTCATTGCTGATTGGCAATTGTGATAGGACTATTTCATTTCAATCCTCTCCCAGTGAACCTTTATCGATTTTAGTCGATTTCAAGTTTGATTCTAATTAGTTTTCAATCCAGATCAATGAGAACACAGTTAATATCAAGTGAAAATGTAGATATAAAGTTTGTATTCCATGAGATGACTATTGTCAACAGTGGCGGATCTACCAGTTAGGCTACCCGGCGATCGCCACCCCCCTTAAGAAATTTTTTTCGATTTTCCCCAGCAGAAATGCAACAGAAAATAGTCGTTCTGCCTCAAATAGACTTGAAAAACTGTTTTTTGGCCAGGAGCGCCACCCCCTAACAGATTTTCTGGATCCGCCACTGATTGTCAATTCAAATTCACAAGCTATTCTACAAAACAAACATCGACTTATTCCAAGTGCATAAGACATGGTAATCGTATGAAATTCAATTGTAAAATAAAAATTTCTCTAATAACGAAATTACTTTTATTATTATCCTAGAATTACTCTTTTATTTGCATAGATGAATTAGTTATTCAACGCTAAAAATAATAAGCTATCTCCATTGCTGATGTGAAGCATTTTAATTAGCTAGTAATGAAGACTACTCTTCGGACGTTTTGAATCAATTTGACAGTTCTTTATATTTTGTTTATTGCGTTAGTCAACGTTGAAATAGATCAATTAGAAATAGATCTTGAGGATACTATAATATCACTTTTAAAAATGATCGATTGAAAATAACAAATCCTAAAGTTATTCTATACCCTTTTATATTTCAGATAATGAAACAAAATCAAAAATGGCAAAATTATTTGAAGAATTTTCTATTAGCTACTTATAATAATTCATAAGATTGCCTGTGTTGATTTTATTGAATTTTCTCTAGATTCACTTATGAATGCATTAAGTTAATTCATTTCTTTTTTCGCATCATCAATTCATCTCCTGTCTATATGGTTGCATCCGTCGTGTATCATGATTAGAAAAAATGAATTCATTCATTCTTAGCATCATCAAACATGCTACTCTATATGTTTGGTATACATACAAATACATATATATAAATTTGTTTTTTGTGTTTTATGGAATATGATAATCTGATAATGACATTGTCGCGTGTATGTTTCCTATAAGTAACGGATGTGCTTCAAGGCACATCAGACATTGATTGGTTAAAAAATACGATTGGTTGTTTTGAAGCAGGTGCCCGGAAAGAGAAAAATCAATTGATTGTGACAAACATTTTCTCTCTTCCTCTTTCTCTCTTTGCTTTTTCTCTCGTCTATTTTTATACTGTGGAAATGAAAAATATAGAAGAGAATCATATCTATTTAATTCTTTACATAAAACGGATTTAATTAATTGAGTTAGAAAACAGAATAGTAGTATTAATTTAATTTGAATATGTTCAATATAAACAGCGATTGTATCAATAATCAATCTGATAATAGAAAACAAGAACAACAAGGTAAGGAAGTCAAATTTAATTAAGGTGAAACAAAGATTTATATATATATATATATGTATGTGTGGGAAATACTTTACTTCTTTTATGACTTTTTTTTATGAGTTCGTCTATCGAGTCATTCATTGTCATCAATCGATGGTAATAATCGGTCTTCTCCGCCGCTGACAACAACGAGAACTTCATCGACATCATCTCATGATGATACTCATTCATCGACACCATCGAATAAATTACTTATTTCTTCATCATCACCATTATCAATAAGTAAACCAAAACGTCATCGAACACGTTTTACACCTGCTCAACTCAATGAACTGGAAAGATCATTTAATAAAACACATTATCCAGATATTTTTATGAGAGAAGAATTAGCTGTACGAATCAGTTTAACTGAATCTCGAGTACAGGTTGGTAGTTTTATTTTGCTAGATTGTTATCAAGATACATTTCTATTGGAATAATATATCAATAGGTTTGGTTTCAAAATCGTCGTGCAAAATGGAAAAAAAGAAAGAAAACCACAAATGTTTTTCGCCAACATCATCAAAGCTTACATCCTCAATCATTAAATCCATATGGATGTTTAATAAATTCATCAATCGATGGACAAACGTCACTATCGCAAAGTGACCATCATTATGTAAAATGGCCTATGAATAATAATAATTGCAGTCAATTTTCATTTTCATCATCAAACTTTACTTCGGTAACGAATTGAATAAAGAAATTCATAATAATCTATGGATAGCTTATTATTTTTTTCTTCTATTTATTCAGATCGATCAATCATTAACTCCACATTTTTATTCATCAAGTGCAATGGTTGATTATGCTAGTCTACCACCACCACCACCACCATCATCATCATCGGCACCTACAACTTCACTTTTTTCAACTGGATTACCATCAATAATCAATATTGATCCACTTAATCCATGTTCATCAGGATCATCCTATAATTTATCATTTCCTACATCAGCGACAACATTCACTAGTGATGTTTTAATCAATGATAATGATGATATTTGGCGTGGTTCCAGTATTGCTTCTCTACGACGAAAAGCTGTCGAATATCAAGCCGGAAACAATGACACTTATAAATAACTCTTTTCTTTTCTTGTGTCATACTTTTATTTCTTTTTCAAACATAAATTGATTTTTTGTTTTCATCGATTGGAATTCAAACATCTCATTTTCAATAGCTAACGTTCAATTGGAACAGTTCTAAGTCATTATTGAATATCATATAATAATCTATTCAAAATCATACAGTTATTTTACAAATTTGTAGAAAAACTATCTTTAATCTCAGAGTCAAAGTAAAAATGCAGAAATTGTGATTCTACACATACATTGTAGCAACATCTATCCTCGTTTCATAGATTGTAGATTGTAGATAGAATTTTGACGTTTAACTAAACCAATGGTGAAGACATACGTTGCTAAACGGATAGAATAATATCGTATGTGGATGCTTAGCAACAGTAACTCAATTTCGTTTCATTTCTTCATGGCAAAAGAATACCATTGACAGTGCTGGTTTTTAAAGTTTTTTTTAAATTTTAGCCCAAGTACCATTAATACATGTCGTATCTGTTTTATTGAAAGTTTCTATTCCATACAACATGTTTACTAATTTTTCGGGCATGGCTGGACACCATACTTTAATACCGCTAAAAACACATCTTTTAAAAGGAAATGTCTATTCGATTGGTGAAGATATCCATTCGTACGATCTACTATATTCTGTGAGAGTTTTTATTATTTTCGTTGTATTTCTCAAATGATTAGGATGATAATCATAAATAGGCCGAATATCAATATGTAAATGAAGTTTTCGATGTATAAATCGAGCATTTGGTGCTACAAAATTGATACCTTGTGACTGATGATAAGAACGATTCGTATATCCCACAACATTCCGTTGTATATACAGTTTAATTTCATAGACTGATGAGAAATAAGCATCAGAAAATGGAATCAGGTTTTCTGTATTTGGACTAACATTAATACGTCAATATCAAGCTCATGAGGTAATAAACCTCGACGTTGTATATAACCAACAAGTGTTTCGTAAGCTACCCAATACTGAATATTATGTATATCAGTAAAATGACTCCATGCATGAAACATAGTGAGTAAAATTCGTTGACGAAAATGATCTTCTGAAGTACAGTTTTGTATTTTTTCAAGATGTTTTTCAATTGAATAATATTCATTCAATATGATATTAATAGGAATATAATTATTTTCGGAATCATAATAACAATAAGTAATCAGACATAATAGAAATATTAGTAAAGCTAAACAAGTACGTCGTATGAAAAGTTGTTGGATTGATATCATATCAGTAATTGTAATTAATTAATTAAATATTCATTACGATACAGAAATGTCCTAGTTTCATTTATTGTTCACGTTTACACCGTGCTCCATTCTGAACAAGAAGGAGTAAATCAACAATAACAGAGATGAAAATAAAATGTTTTATACTAAAAGAATGTAGTGTTGCCAAATAGCATTGATATTCGTTATTGAATCAAATATTTCATTGTAAAATACAAAATGATATTATTGCTATCCTAAAATTTCATTAAGTCTTTCAAGAAAGACACAACCTCGACTACATATCAAAACATGATGATAATACTATTAAGATATTGGCTCATTCTTCAATACAATATGCCTCTATAAGTTTGATTGAACTACTTGTCGTAATGCTGCTTATTTAACTGGGGATTTTGATTGATTTTGTGAATTTAAAATAGTTCATCAGATTTTTCTCTATTTATAAAATTTTTAAGTAGTATAGGTAAGTTCTATACAACTATTTTCTGTACATATATATCTTCACAGTTCACAATGCATAAATGTCCACTAAAGTTTTCTCAGAATAAAATCAATTATCTGATAAACAATAAATAAAAAATAATGATAAATAGTAGGAGAAATGATTCACGAAAGTTAAAAGAAAATATTTATAACTTGTATTTCATCTTTCATAGAGACTTACTTTTTCTTGATTTGATGCAATCCAACTGCACGAATGATCCCACAATGATTCTCTATCTTGCTAAACATGCTTATTTCAGGCATACTTTAAATCAATATGATAAGAAAATAATCATCATAGTGATGCACAGACATATAAAAATGAATAAATTCTGATGTTAAATTATTGAAATAGTGACATACACTAAAGATAAAGTTAGTTAAAAGCACTTTTCAGTTAGGAATGTATCACATTAATATAGGTGTTTTTTATTATTCGAATTATGTAGAAAGGTCGAAAAGTTCATTTGTTTCTGGTCAATCGTATTGAAAGCAACGGTTTGTGCATAAATAGATTTGTATTATTCTCAATGCTCATTAGAAAACATCGATTTATTTGCCTCGTTTTAAAATCAGTAAGACATAGCTTTTCTATAATTTATTAACATAAAATAAATATACATTCAGGCGTAAAATCCTGGATAAATATCAAGCAGAAAAAAATAATGGCAGTACTTGAATTAATACTTGCTTAAACTATTTTTGATTGAGAATCCCATCTAAAATGTAGAACATCCCATTCAACATGATTGTAATTTTATGTTCTGTCAAGTTTGTTCATTATGAATTAAATATGATATTTTATTTGAAATCAGTTTTTTTACTATTGGTTAGACATATTATTGTTTCGAGTTAATTCATGACTCATCCATACATGACATATATACTGATTTTTGTGTATATATTGAATTGGTTAATTTCTCAGTTTTTGTCGAACACTAAGCTTTGATACCATTAAAAACGAATGTTTCTAATGGAAATTTCTATTCTACTGGAAGATAGAATCAACTTATTAAAATAATGTTTATAGATGGGCCAAATATTTATTGCTGCATTATGTTTCTATATTAATAAAAATTGCATTCTATAGTAAGTGTTTTATAAATGATTCAATATGGACGATGACGTGAACAAGCAAGATGATTCTATGTTTGAACAGTATTGAGAAGAGGTCGTTATTGTGACTGATCTTTGGCATTTTATGTCGGAATTCTTTTGAGAGCTTCTTCAATAGAAATGGTTTCGTTTGATGAACGATTACTAAATGAATATCCACTTTTGTAATGATCACCGATTAACGATACGATAAAGAATGAGAAAATGTAATAAAAATTACTGAAAACAAATAAATATTTAGTTAATTCATTGTGAATATATATTGCAAAGCATTGAATACTATAACGAAAATGTACATAATTCAGTAACTATGGTTGGTACCACCGAGAAAAAAACAAGTAGAAGGTAAAAAGAATTATTAGACACGAAAAAAAGAGATCTTCCTTTTCATTTCGTGGTTATCCCTTTCTTGAATAAATCAGTAAGAAACCTTTTATTTAATGTTTGCTAGTATAAAATGAAGAAAAACTCCAACAGTTAGTATTAGTGATCAATAAGAACTAATTGTGAGAAGAATATACATTTTATAGGAATAAAATATTTCACTTTATGAATTAGAAAACATCGAGAAATTATCCACACATAGTAATACGAACTAAAGATACACGAGAAAATTGAAACAAATGCATACTAATGAGTGATATGTGAATTATCTACATTTGCTTAGTGTCTTTAAAATAATACCATAGGTTAGAAAAATTCTACCATGATCAGGAAAAAACACTTTAGATAAAAGAAAATGTAAAGTTAACATGAATGAATCTCTCGTTTCATGAAACAAAGCTGTCGTAGGTACTATGACTTTTTTCATCGTTAGTCGTCTAGGTGTTTACGTAATAGAGTGTGCGTCGGCGACAAGAACGTTCAAAGCATATTCGAAATTTAATTAAAGTAATCAGTAGATTTAAGTTTCTCTACTGCGCATTTTTATGAAAGCGATAAAACACTTTCATTCTTCAAAATATCTGTTTAAAAATGTTTACAGATGAACTATGACAAGTGATTAACTAAAAAAATATTCGTTACTTTAAAAACAACTTTGATAAATAATCTCAAGCATAGCAATGTTGTTATAGAAATATTTTGTAGATACATATGAACAGAGGGACTTATGTAGGCACTCATGTCTATTACTACTTGAACAACAAGGATAGAAAATGTTGCAGATACTTAAAGCAATCTATAGAAACTCCATAAGCAACCATTTCACATTTTACAATCTAAATTATTTCTTTCTCATCGAAATAAACATCTTTCATAAATATTCAGACGACCCTATATTGAAGTTATTTTCTCAGGATTTTAAACACTAATTTAACACACAGCAGTTTGTTGATTTCATTCATTGGCATCCCATATGTTTCAAACAACATAAAATAAACATAAGAAATTATCGTGAAGAACAATTTATCACAATCTATCAGAGCAAGCATTGGATGTCTTCATAAATAGATCATTTTTTACCTTCTGTTGATATATACTTTGTTTGACTTCACAAAAAAAAAAGATAAAAATATAGGTGTCTAACACTACTGTTATCATACTTATGATATCAAGCAAAGGTAGAACATTTTAACTATGGGCGTGTCCGGAGTAGTCACGTTAACTTTTCTACTTTCTCTTTCATGCAGTAAGTATTCAAATGATAATCATTTTCATAAAATATAATTTTCATGAAAAACTAGGTGATGGAGTACCTCGTTTCGCTAATTATCTTCAAGATCACATGGTACTACAACGAGCTCCACAAAGAGCTGTTATTTGGGGATTTGGAGATGAAACCAAATTAACTACACTTCGATTCAACGATAAAATCTATACAACCGTTAGCCGAAAAGAACGAGCAAATAACTTAGGCGAAAGTATTTGGTCAGTAACACTTGATCCAGTTTCCGATGAAGGGCCTTACGATATTCAAGTGACACAGCCATTAGCCAATGGTACACTTGCTACCATAACACTTCATGATGTATTATTCGGAGATGTGTGGATATGTTCTGGACAATCCAATATGCAGATGGCTGTCATAGATATTTTTAATGCAACAGAAGAGATCAGCAACGCTGGAAAATATCCTAAAATCCGAGTATTTGCTGCCGCCTTGAAACCGTCGGATACACCTGTCGAAGAACTACTTGGCATTGTAGAGAACTGGTCGGTTGCATCGTCACAAAGTATCGGCGGGCCTTCGTTTACTTATATGTCAGCTGTGTGTTGGCTTTATGGTCGTATGATCCATGAAGCATTAGGCGGTCGACCAATCGGATTAATAGCGACGAGTTGGGGTGGTACAGCTATTGAATTATGGATGCCACCACCAGCATTGAAAGATTGTGGTATTTCATCGTAAGTTTTTAAACGAACTTCATTTTTGTAATCTCACTATTTTATGTTCACAACCAGTAATGAGGCAGTTCCATTACAATCATATGGTCAGTCTTCTGAAACGCTATCACTGAATTACTCTAATCTATTCAATGCAATGATCTATCCTTTTACACGTATGGTCGTTTATGGTGCTATTTGGTATCAAGGTAGTACGACATTAAACGCATAATATTGAGAATAATATTGTTAAAAATGCTTAGGCGAAGCAAATGCTGGTTATCATACTGATAAATATGCATGTGCATTTTCAAAAATGATACAATATTGGAGACAAACATGGAATCAACGTACAGGTGGATTAACAGATCCTACGTTTCCATTCGGTTTTGTCCAAGTATATTTCCATTTTTTGAATTAAAGAATAAATCGAAGTCATATTCATATTGTAGTTGTCAACTTTCACAAATATAACTACACAAGTCGGTTTGTTCCCAATTATTCGATGGCATCAAACATTCGATGTTGGTTATGTGCCAAACAGTGTCGTGCCTAAAGTCTTCATGGCTGTTGCTTTAGATTTACGTGATGATCCTAATAAGTAAGTTGGATGAGAACCATTGTGTGTGGTATTGTTCGCATGTGTGATGTATACTTAGCATTCATCCTCGAACTAAACATGATGTTGGCTATCGGCTATCACGTGCAGGTCTTGCTGTAGCGTATAATCAACAAGTTGAATTTCAGGGTCCCATTGTATCAAGTGTTAGTTTAGCGAGCACTAGCCAAACTGTGAATGTAACTTATAGTGGTGTAGAAAATATTGAACTACGAAATCCTAATGGCTTTGAAGTGTGTTGTCAAGGTGCCAAGTGTAGTGATGATACTTTATGGGTGCCAGCAGTTGTATCAAGTAAAAATGGTTTAACAATAACATTAACTGTCGCTAGTCAATGCGTTGCGCTGCAATTGTTTGGTCTTCGATATTTATGGCGTGAAACACCATGTTTATTCAAAGACGCTGCTATTTATAGTTATACAGATTCTAATCTACCGTCTCCACCGTTCATTAAATACTTTTAAGAACTATGTAGTATTTCTTTTTCATTTGCGCTATAGATTTTAAAAGTTTATTTAATTCTATGATTAATTCTGCAATGTGAAGTGATAATTCTTTAATAAATGTCATAGAGAAATGAAACAATAAAGTGAAAGACCTTTGAGATTGATGCTAGGAAAAGAGAAAGTATATTCAGATTTAATCAATTGAATGCGTATATTTTGTATTTGCTTTAATTCAAGTACATTGAAGAATTCGTTTTATCAAGAAATCATTTTACAAGTACAAACGGTCTGTCAATGATGAGAAACATGTTGAAAATTGTTTTTTTTTCTAATAATTTGGGCAGAAGTCGGGTACAGGTACTTTGGGAAGCCATGTAGCATCAATCAGTAATGGCTTGTTAAATTCATAAAAATTTGATGGAGCAAGCGTGAATAGTCCCGCATACAATGGTGCTGTTATAAGAAGAAAACATTGTGTTAATAGAATTCCAAACAGTTTAGGCGGTGTAAATGGACATATGGTTTCGATACAACAAGCACATCCATGTAAAAGAAAGAATAGAAATGCAGGTAATGGAGATGGTGCTCCAAATCCAGCAACTGCTACATGTGCATGAAGTAGACCACTTATAAAAAAACTTGCTAAAGCTGCAATCAATGCTGAGGAATATGGCAAGTGATGAATAGGTTTGAAGATAGCTTCTTTAAGTAGTGAGCTAACTAAGCGATTATAACGCCGACCCCAAAATTCACGTAATGATTTCGACAGAATTGGATAATCATTGAATTCTAATAGACTGTATTTGTTCAATGTTATCAACCGAACGGCAACAATTTGTATATCATTAATAAAAGTTCCCGTACATATATTGATATAGAACATAATCAATCTACCATAGCTATTGTTTGGTTCACAAATACGCAACCATTGAAAAATCCAATGGTTTAATAAAATTTTAACAACAGCTAAGATCACATGAAAAATAATCGAATTTTTTGATTGACAAGGTACAATTGGTATAAGAAGCCAGAGAAATTTCGAAGCATATATGCGGAATGAATGTATTTCATCGGGTGAAAATAAGATCAACTGAATAAGACGAATTGTGATCATCCAATAAAGTGAAACAGTAATAATTGACGACATTTGATAATATGGGAGGTTTCGACAACCAACAAATATTAAAATCAGACATGGCACTAAAGTCAATATAATTCGATATAATACTTTCCGAATCGTTCGAATTAAATAGAAACATAAAATTATATGGAGAAACCAACTGATAGGAAGTATGGTTGAACGTAAATTTGTTGCCATAGTAATTAAACGACGATGAAATATTCTACGCTATATAAAAAAGATTATAACATGCTGACTTTTCTTGATGATGACATTCACCTTAACTATGAAAAAGGCTGCTCTTGATATTTTCTTCTTCTTTTTTTTTTGTTGTTCCTATTACAAGCGAAAACAAATGTGACCTTGCGTAGTATTCTCGTCTGCGACGAAAAGGAATACGAAGGAAAGCAAAAGAAAAATACATCTTGAATTATATCCACACCGAACAGCCTCAACAGAACAAGATATGTCACTATATACTGTCGAAAAGTCTTATAATTTTTAATCATGAGAAAAAGATTATTTATACGGCAGTAAACGCATTTCGAAACAACAAAAAGTCGCGAACTATATATGACGATCAAATGCGACTTTTACATATCATTGATTTTTGTATCTTATGTAATGGTTAGAAATGATACACATCTGTTGCCGACGGTACACACCCATGGACTATCTCATCGTTCGAAGTTCGAACGATCATACTAGCCGTTGGAAGCGTATAAATTAAATTTAGATTGATCTAACATACAGAGCTCCGTGTGGGACGTACCATGGGACGGGATGGGACGAACATTTTTAGAAAATTTTAAGCAGACAAGAAAGAATCGAAGTCTCTTTCGAGGTGATTCTATTATATACTTACTATCTTTATCCGTTAAAATTATATTTATTGACGTAACCCTCTATTACAAACATTAGCAAATGCGCTATGTCATAATTATAGATTTTAGGAATTGAGGTAGACTTTTCATTGGCATTATTTCGTATTAGTTGGTATGTGAGTACTCCATTTTGGTCTCAAAGGGGCTTTTTAATCAATTTTTATTAGCCATTACCGATTGACTATGAGATATAATTATATTTTCTTTTCAAAACACATGTTTATGTTTGTATGCCATTGTTAATGGTCAAACAGGGACAACAGTGAACGACATTGTTATGGTAAATTCTTTGATTTTAAGAATGTTTTTATAATTTATATTGGCAAATAAAATATGTGTAAACGCTTTAAAGCAAGCTCACGATTTTATTATTTAATAGACAAACCTATAGACGATTTAAAATAAATGTTTTTTTTTTCTTTAGATTTTTATGAAAAGAGAATATTTTCAGTATTATTTTCATGTATTATAGCAAAGGGATATTTTCCTTTTGTGAATTCTATTGATTAGACATCCAAAATAAATTCATCAATCCATTGCATTTTCCCAATAGTTCCATCTTCGTAAAAGTTCAATGGAACCCAATATTGAGGTTCATGGCCTTTAATTCCATCGGGTGCTTGTTGCCATCTATCAACAAGAAGAAAAAAGACCGATTCAATCTTTACAATAAAAGCTCAACATTGTTTGTTTTTGTTTTTAGCTAAAATTTTACCTATCACCCGTCCACACATATGTTGTATATCCGGTTGAATTCGTAACTTTAATGATATAATTTTGTTGAGATCGAGCAATAGATGTTGTGTTTACATTATGAAATTCACAACCTTGATTAGGTGTAGGTAGACCACTGATTGATGTCAATGGTAGTACTGTTTTAGAAGTGTTACTTTTTGGTTCACAAGCAAGATCACCATTAGCCTATTTAAAAAAGAATCAAAATTCATTTGTATCGTTGAGAAGAAAAAACATAGATGAATACTTGAAGTGTATAAGGTCCCAGTGGATTATTAGCTGTATGAACTAAAATACCACTACCTTGCATACAATAACAACAACACCAACCGAATAAAGCATAAAAAATATTATTTTTTTTCATAAATATGGGTGCTTCAACAAAATATTCTTCAAACATATAAGATTTTCCTGTTGAATAATAAAAATCAGGTGTTAATTGTTCTACACTCATATAATAGTTTTGCGAATAGATAATATAACCAGTTCCATCATCATCAACAAGAATATCAAAATCACCTGGAAAAATTAATAAGAAAATTAAAAAAGAGAAAGAGAACATAAGCTTACCTCCACCACCACCTCGAGAAACATTCAATGCAGAATTAATTAATCTGAATGGTCCACTATAGGTAAAAGCGATTTTGTCAGAAATTCTATCATAATAATAGATGTATTAGCATATAATTTACTTTGGCGTATCAGCTATAGCAATTGCATATAAACTAGGTAGACCCCATCTCATATAATTCCAAAAAAGAACATACAATTTTGTAATAGGATTGTATACCAGATGTGGACGAAATACAACACCTAGAATCATATCATCGTAATAATTGAAAAACAAAAGAACATATAGAAAAAAGTAAAACACCTGCTGGCCGATCAGCAACATCAATTGCATTGCCAACATAGGACCATGAACCTGAAGTCAAATTTGGTGACGACCATATACTAATATTGTGATTCATTTGAAAACCACATCGACTTGGCATTCCTGCCTAAATTTACATCATTTTTTTTTATTCTATTTTTCTAGTAAACATTGCAAACTGACTCCATCACATCCATAGTTTGGTGGTTCTTCACAGAGACCATACTGCATCGCATGCATATAGTAGAGGCCATTTTTTTCAAATTGTTGTATACTACCATCATGTGCATCTATAATGGTACCATTAACATCCAAGCGTGGTTTGAGATTATTTATAACAACTTGAGTTGTATGAATGAATAATGGGAAAAGAAAAACATCTAATAATATGCTTAGAAAATTTTTCATGTTCTTGAGAACAAAAATTAACCTTATATGAAGTAGAAAACGAAAGAAACCAAGTAAAGGTTTATTTTGATTCTTGAGATTAATAACATCTGTAATTCACAAAGAATATCATTGATAAAGAATCACTTCAATGAATCATTTAATTTTCGAGCCACTCGGAATTTTCTTATTTACGTGAAATTGTCTGATTAGTGTCGTTGCTGAGGAACAAAAAAGATTTCTGTTTGATTAACAAACAAGCAAAAGAATATTTATATATATAATAATAAGTGAACTTCTTGTCAATAATAAAAAGAAAGAAAAACTTCTAGATTGTACCTGAGAAGAAGAAGAAGAAGAAGAAGAAAACATTTTCTCTACATTATACACTTCAATAGTAATAATCAAATGATCGTGATACTGCATATGTGGAAGACTTGTCAATAAAAAAAAATGGCATATGCACATCACTGACTTAAACCGTACATGTGAAAATTGTATCGGTATGTTTACAACGAAACCTATAAAAATTTGATTGCAACAGAATCAAATGCATGACATAGAACAACATGTTTTACTTCATGCATATAATACTTGTATTTATATATATTGGACATCTGAAGGCATAGGATATTTTTGTTTTGCACAATATGCCTGTTAATTTTCCAGTTAAAGTTCAAGTAGATGATGATGATTCAACAGCTCCTTACAATGAACTCGAAGCATTCAATTCAATTTTGGATGCATTACGATGGAAACATGTACGAAACAGAGTCCCCATGTGTTTCAAAAAAACATTACACAATCGATATATGCTAGCTAATTTGGTTTATTTGGGTTATACAATTGCACTTCTAGTCATTGACTTTCATCCTGATCTTAATGGATCATCATCGAACACTTGTGACACAACGGATATATCCAATGAAACAAAATCACCACTTGATCAACCTGTATATATGAATGATTATGCTAATCGGCTTTATATCGGTACACTTTTCTTTTTTATGTTGACCTCAATAAAATAATTATTTCCTTAGGTTTAGCTGCGCTCAATATTTTAATTGCCTTTCTCTATATCATAGCATGGCGTGGCCGATCATGGTTTGATGTTGTCTTAATACCAGAATATTTAAATCATGTACAAGCAGCTCTTTATCTTTGGTCATCATTATGGTATCCCAAACAGGATACATTCGGTGGTTACTATACTATGGCTATACATAGAATTGAACTAGCTGCATCATGCACTGAAATATGCGCTGCCATCGGATGGTAATATACATTAATAACTATGTATGCAAAATCAATATTGTTGATATTTATAGGATGGTTTCATGGTATATGACATATACGCGTGCGCTTGGCCGTGGTTTTACATTTGATGATCCTGATACAATGGGTTATTTAACAACAACAACGAATACATTAATGTATCTCGTGTATAACATTCAATTAAACATTTATCCGGAACAATACGGAAGTAATCAATTATTTGTTTATGCTGATATTCTTGGTTTTATTGGTTCTGTTTATTATATAATTGGTACTCTACGTGATGAAAATTGGTTTTGGTTTCTTCCACTAGCTGGACAATATGGTGTTGCACCGGGAAAAATTCGTGTCGAAACACGAGCTTTACCACAATTTGGCCGTCCTGAAATACTGATAACAGATTTATGTCGACGAAGAAAACAGACAAGGGAGCCTCATGAAGAATATGATAACAATGCAAATATTGATGTCCTTACAGAATATTTTTAATAGTCTTTTTCTCTTCATATTGACTGTGAACAAAGAAATATATTTTTTCACATACCTAGCAAGATCTGTTCAGAACAATCAATAATTTGGCGATTGATACAAATTTTCGGTTGAAAATTTTCGTAGAATTTAAATCATCTTATCTATTTTTTTTTACTAAAAATATGACTTATTGTTTTAAATAAAATACTTCTCGTACAATGTGTATAAGCGTACCAGTTTTTTAAAATTCATTTATCCGAGTACTAGTTATGACAACGTGATAGTTATATTTAGACGAAGTCATATTACTTTGAAGCTGTAGAATGAATTGTTTTTTTTTACTTCATCGTCATGATTGTACACAAACAAAAGCACTGCTTAAAAAAAATTAATCTGACAAATCATAAATATTGAAACATTGTAGTTTACATCAGCCTTAAAATCTCAAGTTAGTATACCCTGCTTAATGAACAAAGCAGAATTCCATAGTGATACGGTTATTAATTCTGTCATACAAAGTTATATGTTGACTATTTTTTGTGATGCATACCTCCCCAGATACCAATCACTTTTTTTTCGTACACATAGTAATACGTTGTCGTTTTTTCAATGGTACGTACATATAAAAGTGATATAGCTGCTCATTCAAGCGAATGAAACTTTTTTTTTCATTATGTTTACAATTAGTCGTCAAGCAATAACCAATGAAGATGATGATGAGGACGACTCGATAGCTCCCTATCATGAACGTGAAGCTTTCAAGTCACTTTGGGATGCATTACGATGGAAACATGTACGAAAGAGAGTACCACTCTGTTTCAAAAGAACGCTGCACAATCGATATATGTTAGCTAATTTAGTTTACTTGAGTTATACAATTGCACTTCTAGTCATTGATTTTCATCCAAGTTTTAATGCAACATCTTCTGATATTTCGACATCAACGGGATTATCCAATGATGCAAGGTCAATGCTCGATCAACCGGTGATTATAAATATGCATGCGAATAGACTCTATATTGGTAAATAATGACTCGTATTATTTTTTTTATACACTTGCTTTGCTTCTTTATCTTTCAAGCGCTAGCTGGTGTTAATATTTTAGTTGCCTTTCTTTACGTTTGGGCATGGCGTGATCGATCATGGTTTGATGTTGTCTTGATACCAGAATATTTAAATCATGTACAAGCAGTTCTTTACCTTTGGTCATCATTATGGTATGCAAAACAGAAAACAATTGGTGATTATTATGCTATTGCTGTACATAGAATAGAACTCTTGGCATCATGTGTTGAGCTATGTACTTCCATTGGATGGTAAGCATGGATAATATCTTATTGATCCTTTAACTGATGTCTTTTTTTTTGTTGAAAGGATGATTTCATGGTATATGACATATGCGCGTGCACTTGGCCGTGGTTTTACATTTGATGATCCTGATACAATGGGTTATTTAACAACGACAACAAATACATTGTTATATTTTGTATATAATATACAGATGAATATTCATCCTGAACAATATGGAAGTAGTCAATTATATATTTATGCTGACATTCTAGGTTTTGTTGGTTCTATTTATTATATATTTGCTGCATTAAGAGATGACAAATGGCTTTGGTTTCTTCCATTAGCTGGACAATATGGTGTGGCTGCAGGTAGTGTTCATGTAGAAACAAAAGCACTACCAAAATATGGGCGATCCAATGTACTTATTACAGATATATGTAAACGCAGAAAAGAAAAAAATGAACAATCTAATGGGAAAATCGACAATAATAATACTATGATATTTTACCTGTAGTTATATTTTTATTCTAGTAACAGATAAATTATTATAGACATTTTATTTTTATTTTTGGAAGATTAATTTTTTTCTATTCTAAAGATATTTATTTCAATAAAATTAACTCCGGTGTTGTACTAGCCGGAAGTACTCAACATGATAGGTATCGGTGCCCTCTATGTATGTAGTTGTTGATTCGTTAACAATTGTCTATTTGTATTAGGAAAATGATGCTTCTTACTGCTCATATCAATCAATCATGGTTACATATCAAGGCTCATCGGTCACTATCATAGACGAGAAAGATTCAACTTCACCTATTTATGAATTTGAATCGTTTACATCTATTACGAAAGCATTACAATGGAAACATGTGAGAGTCCGAGCGCCAATTTGTTTAAGAAAATTATTAGGCAGCCGATATATGCTTGCGAATTTAGTCTATTTAATTTATTCTATAGGAATTTTAATTATTAATTTGCATCCAAGTTTTAATGAGAAACCAATTGATACATCACAGGTTCTATCGAAAAATCTCGATTCACCTGTCAATATCAATCCGGATGTCAATGGATATTATATTGGACTTGGAGTTTTACATTTACTATCAGCTTCTCTCTATTTGTGGGCATGGCGTGATCGATCATGGTTTGATATTGTCATGATACCTGAATATTTAAATCATATTGAAGCTGGACTTTATCTTTGGTCGGCTTTTTGGTATTCTCGTCAAGATATTCTTGGTGGCTATTATACTTTAGCTGTACATAAAATTGAACTTGTAGCAACTATCATCGAATTGATTGCTTCATTTGGATGGTAAAATACTCATTAGAAACAAAGAAGGAAAAACCAACGTGTAATTTTTATTTCAGGATCATGTCTTGGTATATGACTTATACTCGTACATTAGGTCGTGGCTTTACTTTAGATGATCCTGATACAATAGCTTATTTAACAACAACCATAAGTTCACTGGTTTATGTTGTATATAATATACAAATCAATCTATATCCTGAAGAATATGGAACAAATATGTTATATAAATATAGTGACGTACTGTATTTTATTGGTGCTTGGTATTATATATTTGCTGGCTTACGCGATGAAAATTGTTTTTGGTTTTTACCATTAGCTGGACAGTATGGCGTAGCAGCAGGTCGAATTCGAGTAGAAACAAAAGAATTACCAAAATATGGGAAATCACCTATTTTCATTACAGATTTATGTAAACGAAGAAAACATGCACAGTTCAATAATAGAAATGATTGGAACATGATTAATTCTATAGTAACATGAACTATTTAAACATTTCTCTCTTGTTGTTGCTTTTAACTAATATTTTATCTTATTGATTGAATTCTTATTAAATTAGAATGGTTTTTCATTCTGTAAAATTATGTTTCTTTATAGTACTTTTGAAATAAATTATTGTTAACTAATCAATAAAGATAATTCAATTTATTTGATCGTTTTGTACTGATGTGCTACTTCCGTATTACGATGCTGAATAATCAGCGAATATGTTTAAAAATAGATATATCTTCAGTTAATTAACAACAACAAAAAACACATCTTTCTGTTTTTTACAAATTTTTCATTTGCAGTTATCCTATTAATATTTTTATATAACGATATGAAAAATGATCGCCACCGTTCTTTCTACCTTAAATATGACATTTTAAAGTTTGAGTTTTATATCATGACGATAAAAAAAATCGAATAATCTTGAGCTAACAAAAGACACAATCTCATTCTATGATTCGTATATTACTACTTGAATGTTATCAATAATATGAATAGAAAGATGAATCATTTTTTCCTACTCTGAATAATATTTAAAACAAAAAGAATATTACTACATTTCTATTTCTACCCGTATGTTTAATCATTCACTTTTTATTTTATGTCTCTTCAATCGATTCGTCTCGGATTTCGACTTTTTATCGTCAATGATCTTGCAACAATCTTTGCTTTATTTATATGGATTCTATTGAATATGATTCTTTTTGTTGTGCAGCTTTTCAATTAGCTATCATCGATTATGATCATATTTCTATTTACGTGTATTAATATATAATGGTGTTCGTATCACACGTGCATCAGCATTGTGTCTTAATTTTTATTTTTTTAAATACTTTTACCGGTACGTCGTAATGTATTATCGTTAATTTGACATATTTTAACACGCTGTATAGCTCAATCTCGTTTTCGTCGTTTTACAATTATGAACGTTTAGTTAATGTTCTTAATGAATATAGCTCACTCATAGCTGCATTTAATTTACCCTGTTTGCAATCACCACAGTCACAAATAAATCCACTTGATAAAATTACTTCCAGTACTATAGGTGTTGCTGCTATGCTTGATACCGGAGCTGGAATATTCAAGAACACAATCCAGATATATGTGCATCACTCTATCGACAATGGGGTGCGTATGAACAATGCCGTATTTATCCACGATTTACTGACTCAAAGTCAACTAGTTGGATATCACTATGTGGACCATAGCGTTCTACATGCTCGAACGTTTCCTTCGTTCAGTACGTAGTATACAACATGTCGACATGAATCACAAGTTATTGAAATTCGATTTCGTAAAAAATCTATGTCAACACCACAGCCGGGTCAATATATTTATTTTAAATGCTTTTCTATTGCTAAATTTGAATGGCACCCATTTACAGGCATATCAGCTGCTGAAGAAAATTGCATCAGTGTTCATATTCGAATAGTCGGGAATTGGACGAGCGAGTTAGCGAAAAAATTTGAATACTATCCACAAAGCATTTTTCGATTAAGTCTTGATGGTCCGTATGGAAGTCCAGCTGATGATGTTTTCAATTATGATAGTGTAGTACTTATTGATGCTGGTATTGGAGGTACGATTTTAGAAGTTGTTTTCCTATCATTCTTTTTTTGTCCCCCATTTTTAGTAACACCCTATGCTGCAATATTGAAACATGTTCGTTCATCCCAAGAAAATCATATTCGACTTCGTCGTGTTTATTTCTATTGGATATATAATACTACGTCGTGTTATGAATGGTTTGCTCAAATTTTACAAGAACTTGAACGTGAACTTGGTAGTCATACTAATTTTCTCACGTATAATATCTATTTAACACAATGGGCAATGATTCAAGCACGAGCAGTAGTTAAATATGATACTGATCAATGTGATATACGGACTGGTTTATAATCGAAAACACACTATGGAGGACCTAATTTCGATGCTGATTTTCAATCAATTATCGACGAAGATTCGAAAACGAAACTAAACGAGATATCGGCGTATTTGTTTGTGGTCCAAAGCCATTAGTTAAACAACTTCAACGACTACGTATACAACTCAATAATTGTAATACATCGAAAAATAACGCTCAGTTTTATTTAAATAAAGAGAATTTTCAATGATTAGCAACATGTATTTTTTTGTAGTGGACTTTCAATCTTGAAGGTGTGAATGTGGTTATGTTAAATCCTGAAAGAAATAGATGCAAAGCAGAATACGAGGTGTTTAACAGGTTTGAGCATATTATTATAGTGGGTTTTAAAAAGTATTTTTCTAGTAATTTGTAGATAAGAATGTTGCATTGAGTGTATGGTATGTTTTAAGGAATCGAGGAAAAGGAAGGAAATAATTCAGAGATGAAGCCGTTATACCGATACGGATTTCAGATCAGTTCCATCTCTGCAACAAACTCTTGTTATAAGCACCTCCGAAGCAATTCTGAATAAATTAAGTCCAGTAAGTTTGGTTATCTCGTCTTCACGGTATACATGTTCGCTTTCTTCATGGCCACCAAAAACAATTCGAAGTAAAACCTCAATCATTTTAATACAGCGCAATTTTCTATGATGAACCGTAGTGTTATCGCAACGACCGTGCTGACAATAGAAATAACTGCGTTTTCCCACGAACGATCGTGGTTATATGTTTCCTGTGTGTCAACGTATGAGGAAATTTCTTGAGACAAAGAGAATGTCGTGCCCCTTTATTTCGAAGAAGTCCCTCAGTAATTAGACTATCAATCTGACACTGCAATCTTTTTTTGTGGCGATAGAACTTTATAAGTTCGCTACATCGCCCCTTGAATAGCAGCCTTCCTGAGATACTTTAAAAAAGCGGTTTATCGCGGTCTGAAAAAACTCTTCAGATGACGTTTTTTAATAAACGCGGGACTTAGACCTTTGATGCGGTTTCCGGAAATCGTGGTTTTTAATTTTTTCTGTGAGGTATGTACTCAATGTAACAAGAAAAAAATCATCAGATTTACATAATAATGTATTTATTCCTATTTCATTTACTATTTGTCTTATTCTTCAAAACGTCTAGCTATTTTTGTTTCTTCTCTACTATTATAAAATACCAAAAGAAAAGCGAAGGAAAAATTCAAAAAGAACTAGATATAAACTACGTATGAGAGAAATGAAAATAATCAGGAATAAGCCAGAAAACAAATTTGAAAGTCTCCCATACGATTAAGGTAAAAATATGTCGCATAGTTTCAATAAACCTTACACGCTTGAGTTGTCCATCGATGTTTGAATTACGTTATTGCATACCTCTGCGTAAGAATAGAAAATCTCTACGATAAAGGCTAATGATTCATTATCAACAAGCATAATAAACAAGAGAAGTTTTGGTAAGCATTTCTTTTATAACGAACCTAATTACTATTCAAAAGGTAACAACATTGATGTCTGATGAAATTATATCGTCTCTACTGGAATTACCTGTTGAGTTAATCTATCGCATTTTGGCTCATCTTGACGATTTCACGCTTTTCTGCTCAGCTTATAATGTATCTTATAATATATATCAATATGTTTGTTTTGGTGCTCATTACCAATTTGAACGTACTCTTGGCTTGATTGATTGGCGTGGAAATGGAATAGTTATGGTAATGATTACTTTTGCAGTCAACGTGGTATTGATTGCACATCATCTTATTACACGTCATCGAATGAGAAATGCGATTACAGTAGCTAGACGTACAGAATGGGTAAGATATTCTCAGTTTTATTTTCAAAAATAAATTTCAATTACTTTTTTTTATAATTTTTATTGTAGCGTCGTTCATTAAAATTGAGCTTACAACTACTTGTAATCGCATTGCCTTATTTGATTGCTTGGGTTCCGTATTCAACAGTTGCACTGACTCAAATTTTTAGCAATACCGACAAACTTACGTTTGTGTTCTTTCAAAAATTCTTGTCTTCTTTTCTTATCTGCAATCATTGATATTACCATATATTTGTCTTTTACTTGTACTCGAAATCAAAAAGAAAATTTTTAGGATATTCAACTTAACAGTTCTTCGGCAAAATCGAGCTGAAGCTATTGAATACCAACGAAATACAATTACTATGCGACACGCTTTCACGAATACTCATTAAATATTTCTACTTATGAGTGGATGTTTTTTTTGCGTATGTTTATTTATTGTGTTATTGTTTGTAAATTGTGTTGTTTATTTTACCGAATATTTACACGAAGAATTTGAACTTCTGGCAACAGTTGCATATAATAGAGTTCGACACTGTGAACAGGAACTAATGAATATATTTCCTTAGGTACACCCTTGTAAAATTTTTGAATTAAATTTTGTCTATAAAGCTCAGACGCTTTCTATGGCCCAATATTTTTTATTGAAATGGAGTCTTCGACTTTAGATATGAACATTCATTATATGAACGTCGATTTGAACAAAGTATCTTCAATATATTGAAACTTGTCATAGCCAATTTGTACAGCATAAATATTTTCATTGGAATCTGAAGAAGCAAGCGGTGGTGATGATTTATTGATATATTTGATTCTAAAAATACACTGTAGCACTAGAAAATAAAATATACGCATGATAACAAAAAAAGGATAAATTTAAATATATCGACTGAAGGCGAAGAACAGAAATTGATGTATGACTGAAGTCTAGATATTATTTTAGCGTTTGTGTAACTGGTTTTTCATTGCTGTCAGTTTTAATCTAAAGTGATAGGAAAAAAATATGACTTGAGCAAGTCTCATATAAACCCTGGTAACATATTTCTTTAATAAAAATGTTTTTAAATCCATCATTAGTTATACACGCAATCATATTAAAAAGCATCATTCTCAAGCTTCAGCACCGTCGAAATTCATTTGCATTCTGCATAGATATTTGCTTATAATTTTTTGGATTAATTAAAAGTTCAAAATTTAAAACAGCTATATTTATACATTTGAAAAAAGAAAAAACGTAGATACAAATGCATCGATATATCATCATCATCGCCTATTTCGTAAAAGAAATCAGAATATGATAAGCTACATTACAATCGAACGATGATCGGTATACATAGGCATAGCAATACAGATCAAATGTTGTGGCCAAATTTGAAATAATTGCTCAATGAATAGAAAAAAGTTATGAGCAACACAAAAGACAAATGAACCATTGATATTTTATTTTAATGCAACTTACTAATCGAAATTTTAGTTTTAGCTTAATACAAGATTATTAATAATTTTGAATGCCCGAAAAACCTGAACTTGCTAATATTCTTTGCTTTTACACCACACAGAAACATCATGTTAAAAAGTGACGTAACTATTAAAAATCTACACACCAGTCTCGCTTCATGCTACGTAGAAACGCTTCTTTCTTGTACTCGTAGTGTTATAATATCTCTATAGCTTTAAAGTAAATTAAAATAGAATGATCATCAGCAATCCCTTTGCTTAACATTTTGGTGCACATTCGTTTTTTAATAATCTTAAAACAACACAATTTAAGAACTGCCATGAGAATACCATTGGCTGAGGAAAGGTACAGAAGTACAGCTTCAATTTTTTTAATTTCGATACTGTATCTCATTTATTTATGCAGTTGACCATCCTAATAGACTAAAAATATAACCTGTAATACTTAAATTATAATTTTGTTCCATCGTAAAGTTTATTTGACGATCCGTCAAGTATAATAGTAACAGATATTACTCGTTTTATACTATCAATTACTGACCGTCGTCATTCATCTTTTTGTCAATATTGTAAAAACTATTGAATTTAAGTTTCACTTCTACTAAACATATTAATTTTTGTTGATATGCTTTGTCATTTAGCCATCATAATGTACAGGTAGTTCATATTCAATACTATGACTCATGTTCGGAAGTATTATCGAATATTTTCCATGTTTTTCGTCCGAGAACAAGAAGCAACTTTACCATGACGGTTTGATATGACAAATCCAAGATTGATAGATATTGTCATGCCTTAATGATATTCATTTATTAGACGCAAAAGATTCCAATGAAGCTTTATACTTCGATATGTATATACTAAATATGTATAGATACATTTAGTTTGTTTTACAAAAAATATATAAAACAACAGGTGTCAGCATTTTATAAACGCTAATGAACCGAAACAGAATCATAAATTATTGTTCTCACGAATGTAATTATACTTTTTTTGCGATAGAAAATATAAAAAGCAAAATATAATCTTCAAAAATGCAAGCAAGATACAACAAATAAAACTATATCAAGAATAGGAAATCTTAAATTCAATATTTCTCTTGTCCCATGAAAATCATAGGAACGAATTCATTAGAGAAATATTAAACCGAAATTCCAATTAAATATATAAATATATATTCATCTTATTACTAATTTAGAGTAAAATTAAAAAACTAGATAACACTAAGAGAAATGTGATTTATTGAGTCAATTTTTGCAATGGGCGTATTTTTGTCTTGTCTCATTTTTTATCTCTATACTGCTGTGATGTATATTTATCAAGGTTTCAACGCTTTTCTTTTTGCGTTCTTCTCCTTTTTTCTTCTTCTTACCTATGCTCAACAGACATACAGATACACTCGAAACGTTGCATACCATAACTTGTACGATGAAAGCGTGCACATCGTTATCATAGCTTTCAGCAGCAAAAGTCAAAACATATTTCGATGAGTTTAATTGTACCGAAAACATTTGCATTTGAATCTCAAAGTATCTCCGAAGGTGGCAACAAATCACCATCAGTCTTATCAACACTATCTTCGCCAGCATACCAAACAACTCAAAAATTTTCTCGATCACCTTCGCTGAATCCATCGATTTCAAATCGTGTGAAACGCTTACAAGCTGGACCATCTATTGAAATACCAAATGATTTAAGCGAAGATGAAAACGATTTTGATGATAATGCATCAGCTAGAGAAAATTATCGTTTTGCACCACAAGTTATTCGTTCACGTTTTTCACGACGTAGTTCCTTTCAATTGTCAACAAACTATCAAAGACGTTTTCGTACTCCAGAACGTAAATCTGATCTTCCTGTTATACAAGCACCACCACCGGGATCTCTTTCACTACCAGGAAAGCAATATTCATCGGTCAATGGCACATTTACATCTGTTATTGATCAACAAGCAATTTCCATTGCTGCAACACCAGTGAAAGAAATCCGTGGTCAAACACTTCTTCATTTAGCTGCACGTCTTGGTCACGATGAAATCTTACGTTTATTGATCAGTGAAACTTCACAAGCTAGTGTATTAATGAATGCAAAAGGACAAACACCATTGTTAACAGCCATTGAAGCTGGTTCCGTATCGACAGCTACTCTACTAATGGAAGCTGATCCACGATCAATTATTGCGAATGATGACAATGGCTCAAGTGTATTCCATTATGCATGTGAACATTGTAGCGATGTTGTTTTACATCGTGCTATTACACTATCGAAACGACTTAATTCTACGAGTGATCGAATAACTGTAAGTAGAGAAAACGTTGATATTCTTATGAAATGCTAGATTTTATTTGTTTTGCTCAGGCATTATGTCGAATAACTGAAAGAAATCGTGCTGGTAAAACTCCATTTGATATAGCTATAGAAAAAGGTCAATTGAAATGTGTTAAACATATTGTATTATCCTCTTGGCTTGAAGCAAATATTGATATGCGAGAATTAATTGATGCTTCGTCAATGAAAAATGCCATCGATCAAGAACAATTCGATATATTAACATTTTTTGTTTCAGAACCAAAGCGTTTTGCTTATATTATTCATTTATTAGTGGAATATAATGGACGATATTTTAATTTAGTAAGAGAAATTTTAATTCTTCGTAGTGAAAGAAAATGTAGACATGATTAACTAGAATGAGAGTAGCATATGAAATTAGTAAAATAGCGTATGACCAATGATACTTTATCATTCAACTGTATTTTTCTACTATTTTCAAAAGGAAAAATTACCGATGAGTAAACATGATCGAGTTATTCTCACTGAGAAATATCGTGTTTCACCAAGACTGCTTATTGATGTGATACATTTGCATTGTTTACTCGAGCGTTAATCACATCAAGTCGGCCTCACTGTTTTGCTTGTATCCGAGTGATTGAAATCAAAGATAAGCCTTTTTGAGTGACATCGTACAGGTGTCTTTCATGGATTGATAAAATCTTCAGCCCTGATCGAATCTCTTACTAGATTTCTCTGATGAAGCAGAATAACATATGGCACAAAAGTCTTGGTACCAAAGTATTAGTCATTTTTTTACGTGTACGTAAGCCATTATTGATTGATATGGGCATACACTATCGAAAAAAGAAACGCGCTCCTCGATACACAGAAAAACAAATCGAAGAAGTGCCAACACGTGCTCGATTTTTACGAAGAGAAAAATATCAATTTGGTACCTAAAGAAAAAAATTCACGGGATTGTCCTCAGGCACGTTCTATTGAAACAATTTGGCAAATTTTGAGTAGCTGTCTAATTCGAGTTCGAATATAAATGGAGAAAAGAAAAAGTTAAACTAAAACTAAATCTAGGACCAGATTTAGTTTTAATTTAACTTTCCGATATATGCGACATATGAATACATATATACCCTTCACCGGCACCCACATTTGAGCACTCCTCCGTGCTATCCATCACCCACAACCACATTTGAAGTATCCCGGGTATCCCTCGTGCCCACCCCCTCACTCGCACCGCCACACACAGTTACCCCTTAGTCCCCCTCAACCCACATCCACTCCATCTTAAGCTAAATATAAATATAAAACTAAATCTATTTCTATCACTTATTTTCGAATTGATGCCATGCTGTTGGATGTTCATTTATATTCGAATTCGAACTAGGGATCTCATGCAGCTGAAAATAATTGGCATGGAGTCTGCCTAAGCGATGCTTTCGTCAATAAGAAAGCAATTACGAAAATCGCACACAGAGGACCATTCGCAGCTTGCTAATTTTAATTCTTAGTGCATGTGTATGCGTACTTTCTTTTAATATGATTAGCTTAAAAGTTAAGTTCTTGTTGAGAAAAAAAAGAAAAAAAATTGTACCAAGACTTTCGCGCCATAGGTTAAGAAATATGTCGATATAAATTAGTTTGTTTATAAGCACAAAAATAAAGAATCATTTTCCATTTTCCATTTTTATCGAATAATTTTAATAATCACAAAAAATTTTAAAAGGACGTAGTATTTATACATCATATTCAGTAATGTTGGGATACAATTTTTGATAAAGTAATTTCCTTTAAAATAATATTTTAACCAGAAATAAATCAGCCAAAGTTAAAAGTGTTCATATGCCATTAATATGTATATGGATGTTTTTTTGTTTTAAAATAATATTTAAACGATAGATCAAATCTTTCTAAAAAAACAGTCATTTGTTATTGCTTATTAATGCAGTTGACGAATTCAAAATTTTAATTTTTTTCTGAAAGATTGCTAATTAAGTTCTGTTAAACGAGAGAACATGTTCAAGTGTCGAATCACTTTTGAGTTCGTACTCTACATATATGATAGAGCCTAGACAGCATTAAATCCCATTAGGTATTTTATTAGATTTTCAGTCTATGACATGGTATATACTAACAAATCGAATGAGAATATTGCAACCTGAGATTTTGCTCATGACTAGGACTATTTATGAGTAGAATGTTTCCTTTCCGAAATATCATAGTCCCAAAAATCAGAAAATTCTAGTATCTTTCGTTGGATGTGACTGATTTTTGAGACTATAATATTATCTGAGGAATCAAATAGATCTATCTGTTGGGAAAATCTCAGGTAGGAATACCCTTATTCGATTTGTTAGTCTACGGATGAAATATTATAGGCTAAAATTTCAATAAAATACCTACGATTCTAAATAAATGTTCTATGTAAGTTCACTCATTTCACTTTTTCAAAACCTCACTCGAGTCTATGTGACGGGAAAAGTTCAGAATCGAAACCGATTCGACAGTTGAGGATTTTTTTCTAGTAAATCTATCGATTTTGTAACCGACGAAAAACGTTAAACTCACATTTTACAATTAAATCTATTCTATTTACAGTTAGAATATGCCATATTATCGAAAAAGAAAGATATTGTGCGCTTATTTATCAGTGTACGCATACCTGCTGAACAGTATGATTTTCGTTACCAATATAAACAATTTTTGAGACATTACAATGAACCGTTTGTTCAAACGAATTCATTACCTTTTTATCAAACACCCATTCAACGAATGTTAACCACGCCTGAATGTGTTCCATTAGTACCGCTGATATTAGAACAATTTGTTAGCGACAATGGAATTGATCTGTCGATTGTGGATGATTGTTTATATACTCGACCGACAAAAGCAAGATGTCTATTTGGACGAACAAAAAACTTCTCAATAGATAATTGGCTTCAACAACATCCATTAAGTAAATATGAAAAATTTTAATTTTACACCAAATGTCTATTGATTTTTTTTCTGTAGGTTTAATTGCAAAGGCTGATTATAAAGATGTTTATGATCATCATTTAGTTCGTTTATGTGTTGATTTAAAATTTAATTTATTTGGAAATTTTCTTTATTTTATTATACTTTGCTGTCAATCGGCTTATGTTGCTCTTTATACAGGTATTACATTAGGTTCACCAACGCCAGTCAATCAAGGTACAAATTATTATCTAATGGCCAATTATTCATGTTTTGATTTATGCGTAACGTTAGCAAACGATGTTACGAATCCAGCTACGGACCATCGGACAATACGTGCTTTACGGTTAATTCTATTGATTATATCATGTTTCGCTTTATTAAAAGAAATTTTTCAATTACTGACACAAAAAGACAAATATTTCCGGCACTTTTATATTAATCTTATTGAATTACATATGTATGTAAGTGTTAATTAGATCAATTTTTCGAGGCTTAGCTTCAAAAACAAACAAACATTTTTAACTGCTCTTTTACATAGGTTAGCGCCGTAATATATTCAGTAGACGTCAATGAATGTACACGGCTAACAGGAATTCGTTGTTCAGCTCAATGGATGACTGGCGGTATTGGTCTATTGTCTGTTTGGACATCTATGTTATTCGCTGTTATGAATGGTATTAAATTTGGTAAACATGGCCTTTTATTCATAACAGTATATGGAACATTTCTTAAATTTATTGCCGTTTATATTGCTGTTTGGATTGGTTATATCTTAGCTTTCTATATGATTTGTAAAGATATAATGGCACAATTTCATTTTTTTAATTTTGTAGCAAAATTATTAGTTATGTTCATTGGAGAATATGATGTGGATTCAACATTTTTTCCAAATAATATATTAATGCCTGGTGCAGAAGCGGCACTCATACTTTATAGTGCATACGTATTTACGATGTTTATCGTTATGATGAATATTATGGTAGAAAAAAATTCTTGTTTTTCTTTTTATATATCAGCAAAATTCTCTCTTTTCGTTTTTTTTAGGGTGGTTTGGCTGTGGCAGAAGTCAAAAGCTATCGTTTAAATGCTAAAAGAGAACATTTACGAGCACGTATTGGTCTTGTTTTAGGTTTTCAAGCACATTTAGGTGGACTTTGTGAAACTTTTGGTAATATAATGAGTCGTTTGTGTAGAAATGCTCGATATATGAACATTTGGGAAAAATCAAATATTTTTCCAATAAAACATGATTTACGTAAACTTGAAATACGTTCAATTGTCATCAATGTTCCGAATAGTGTTAATTCGACACTTTTTGCTCCAATATCACCACAAAAGCGCCGTGGTGCTGCTATGCATACACAGTCGATAGTATCAACATCACCTACTCCTATGGGAATATTTGAACAGATACAAACAGAAACAGGCTATTATTATCATCAAGATGTAACACGTAATGATAGTCTATTTAATGAAGACGAAAATACACGTTTAATAAGAAAAACAGACGATATACGAGATGCTGTTGAAGAATCAGGAATACGAACAAATAATGAAATAAGAAAAATAGCGTTAAGCTTGCAAAATGAATTAGAAGATATTAAACGAAGATTGATTCGACAACAATCTCAAAGTAATAACTAAAAACAAATTGATTCTTTGTTTTTGTTGTGCGTTCTTGTTTTCGCTGCATTGTAGAAAGATAATGCTTGATAAAAAAATAAAATAATTAAAAATATCTGAAGATAGATTACAATTGATTTTCTTCTAATCAGTTTATTTTCTACGACACAAAATATTTCTATAAAATACTCGCGACATTGCAGATGATGAAATTTGAATGTTAGTGTTGTCATTGCATTTTTGTAGTTTTTTAAATTTTACTATGTTTAAAATATTAGCGATACAGTTTAACACTATCATCTTTGCAGTGGGAAATCATAGTGGTATGATCGATTTGACAAGAAAACTATACACTTGTTAATATGCATAAAAAATATAAAAGATATATTATGAAATGATTTTCAATTCGATCAGTTAAAAAAGAACTTATTTTTTCAGAGATATTGCCAATATAGAACACAGCTTATTTTACATCATGTCTTGAAAACAAAGGACTTACTGATGTTAAGTTGATATCAAAGCGAGACTCTATGATCATAAATTCTAGAAAAAAAACCAACTAATAACGGTTTCTACCATTCGAACGGGAATAGCTTCAAACAACGAATAATTTCGGCCATAAATCGCGGTATCTAATAAGCAATGGTCAGCAAAACAAATTTTTATTTTACGTTAGATATTCTTTCAACTAATAAAGACGTATATTGAAAAAAATTCAACAACACAAAAAGAAACTCGAACTGTATCCTTATTAACCCTGCCCCACCCATTTGGACTGTATATTCTCTTTCGATCCTTCTCGATTTATACCTTTACATTATACGTAGTTATATTATCCATTATTCTATCAAAAATATCTAATAACCTTGAGCCAATATGTGCTATTTTCGTTTTATATACAAAATCATTTATTTTCTATTTTCTTTTTGTCCTAGTATCATCGATAGTCACGCAAGATCAATTCATGACGGATCTATTCAACATATAAAAAGCCTGATAAAAACGATTAACATATAGACATTACAATTCGAAACTACACTATATTGAAAAATATGAGCTTTTACGGAGACGCATATGGTTATTCGGCTGGTGAGAATCTTTTGGGACGCGTTCCCGGTGGCTATCCTTTACGTAATTAATAATTATTTTTCGATTATATTAGTTTATATCATTGGTATTTTTTAGCTCCTGGTGGTATTCCTCAAACACAGTCTTCAAATATCTACGGTTTAAATTCTGCACGTAACTGGTCTTCTACTTCGGCTCCACCATATCCATATAATTATCATTACAGCTTTCAGATTGGGCCCCCGATTCCAATACCTTCATCAAGCTATCATATATATCCACCCGGTTACGAGTATTCCGATGTTATCTAAGATATTTGTAAAATAGTGAATGAGACTGTGGAAAGATAAATGAATAAACATTTTTCTCTTGTCTCTTGTTTTGTAATCAAGATTTTATTATACAATAAATATCTACAGTGTATATTTATGCGTTCAATTATTATTGAGAGAAATATTGTGCAAGTTAACTGATTTTTCTCTGTGATAGTTAGAGACCATTACTCTATTTCATATGACTTAATTATTGGTTGCAGTAATAAATCGCTGGGCTTTTCAATCAATAAGAAAGTATAGCATATTTTTTAAATCATCAGTCGTTTGAATTCAAATGTAACCTGCTGTTTTGACATCATCGCCATAGATTATGCTGATATTATTAAATTAACATATTTACTTTCCAGCTATTATGTATACAGACCATCATAAGTTCTGTCGAGAGTTGCTTCGCCTATAATGTAAAAGCCCATATTTTTTCTTAATAAAATAATTTTCATCATCGATTGTGTTTTCTTTTGAATACAAAATGCCTGTTTAATGATCCAAACTAAATATACTGTAATGTGCATCAGTCGCATATTTTAAAAGTGCTTTAACAAAAAAATCTGCAATAAAAAATTTTCTTTTCCAGGGATTTGAAGTAACGCGAGGACTAGATACGGTGGTTTGCATCTTACAGTATTTTAATTGCAAACCTTCGTCGTACATATGTATACAGCATGGGATTATGATTTGACAATATAATAACGCAACTGTACTGTATTTACATCGGAAATATTAATCGCGATTAGATATTAATTGTCGTCACGACAATATCGAAATCGCAGTTTTCAGAAAAAACGTTAACGTCAATCATTCTTCAAGTCTTTTTGATTTATTAGCAAAAGGAATCTAGAAATACCCTGCTACCAAAAAAAACCTTCCGGCTAACAATTGAATGCATCTATATCAGAGTTTTCAACACAGTCAAACTTTCTGCTTTTAGTAATATTTATTTTGTTTTTAAAACTAACTATTCTAACGATAATAGATGGAAATATTTCAACTGTTTGTAATATGTTCTTCAAACTATATCGAAGGGTAAAACAAATCTATGTTATAGAAAATATCCAACAATAATTATCATATTTATCGGTTATTGGATGCATAATTAATTATATGAATATATTTTTGAAGAATATTTTGTAATAACATATACATTCATAGTTGATTAATCCAAATCAGAATAACGGAAAACGAACCTGGAAGATAAATGAGTCCCCATGATCCAACATACTTAATACAGCTATTTGCTTCGTCTGTCGATTTGAATATTTTGATCTTACTTCCGTTTGTACACGAAAAAACTATTTTCCCAGAAAGATAAATGACAATAATTATTGTATAATGATGAGGGAAAAACAATTTGCATCAAATTTTAGCACATTTTGTAACCTGCATAGTGTCTTGACCAATATTTTTATTATTTTTCTAAGAAGAGAAAAATCAGAGAAACAAAATATAAAATATTTTATACTACTATATAAATCGAGTGAAATAATGCATCAACTACAAAACAAAAATATGATTAAAACTCTGATTCTACTCGTTGCAAGCATAGCCGTTATAGAAGGCTCGTACAGTTGCGCCCAATCAAATGGTACCTTTCAAAACGATGATGATTATCGATCGTATCATGTGTGCACGTATTATTGTGATCGTGTTACATATTGTTTACAAACAAACGAATATTATTCGGCTATTCAACGAACATGTAAAAGGGGTGAATTCAATTGGCTGCCAGGATATGATTTAACTGGAACTGAATTAATAATGCCTTTAGTTCAATATAGACATTTCCAACAATCGGGATACGATGTTTATTGGACCAGTGAAACACTAAATCATCAATTCGATTTCATCGGTCGGTATATCAATGAAACACATGTTATGGGAACTGAAACAATTCTATCACTAAGAACAAAATGTGTTCTTGTAAGAAATGTTCGACTGTTAGTAAGAGGCCCTAGATCATTTTGTGCAACAAATATACCGAATCCATATTCAATGAAATGTAAATTACCACCTCATTATACTTTTTCTGGTTGTATAACTTATTGATATGTGTTATAGCAAAAATTAGAGAAAAAATGATCGAAAGTTTCCTTTTTTTTGTTTTCAAATAATTATTGATTTTCTTAAATCTATCTCATCTTTCACCGTTGTAGATATATTTCACTTTGAACCGTTTTACATCTTCATTTTTTCAATATCAAATCAAGCAATGTAAGATTTAAATTCATTTTTATTAAGAAAAATAGTTAGATCAATCTGATTTTTTTTTATCTAGATAACAATGAAGATACACATAACAATATCGTTTTTGATTTGCACAATTACTTCGAGCTTGGCTTATTTGTGTCCAACACCTCACGGAACATATCCACATGAATGGAATAAAGCAGCATATTATCGTTGTTCAGGAGGATGCGATTATCAAGAAAGTTGTCCTCCAGATACTTTTTATTCTAATGTAGCTGGTAAATGTGAAATGAAACCAGGCACTTGGATTCCATACTATGATTTAACAGGAAGAAATCAATGGAATAATATCATGATGGAAATTATTCAAACAAGCTACAATGTACAATGGGTATATGAAACTAGTGAGGCAATACACACATTCATCGGTCAATATGTTAACGAAACCGTGATCATGGGTATGGAAACTAGTTTAAGAAAAAAAACCAACTGCATAGTTTTACAAAATTTTCAATTAGCTGTTTCACGAAAACGTAATTTCTGTCGAACTCGAGTTTCATTTCCTTGGTATACACGTACGTGTGGCATAAGTTTATCCGGCAATGAATGTTTCTCTTACTGAAACATTGTATCTAAATCTTACTTTTAAATTCGAAACATATGTCTATACTATTTAACTTCATTAAATATTTATAGCAAAGTTTTTTTGAATACAAAATCATTATGTTTTGTTTGTTTTTAGATGTTTATTCTCAGTATTATACTACAGTTATTACTCGCTACCGGTGGTTACTGTCAAGATGACATACCTGGTCTTGATGACATAGCATCTGGTTATGATGCAGCTAAGATGATTTCTGCTAGTGAACAAAATTCCAAGTATCGTATTTTTGATTTCAGTGAAGTAAGTGCGACTCCATATAAAATCAAAATATTTGGGAAAGAGCGAGTATTTACGAAACCTCGACACGTTCAAATCACTGACATCAGTCTGCGAAGACAATCTACTTGTGAAACAGTTGCTTATACATTTGAGACATTTTTTCGAAGGTCAGCTATTTCATCAGATGATATTCTGAAGAATAGATTATCATGCTTTTGTTTTTATTCAGTTATTGTCGATCGACTTCATTTGGCATTGGAATTGGTTTACCTGGTGTAGCTAATGTTGCAATAGGATATAGTAAAACCTTGAAGGAAATCGAACAATCCATGAAAAGAAATGATAAAGCTGTAGGAATATCATCGACATGGTGGGGTTTTTATTCCATTCAAATTGCGCCTCCTTTTCTTATGAAGTGAATGTTACTTTTATATGAGACAGTGAAATTTAAAGTACGTTGCTTTCTTTTTGTTACGATTAGATTAGATCCAATGTTCACTGGAAGTGTTGAGTTACTTGCTACTGAAGCACCAAATCCATCGAATGAAGATCATCAAACATTTTACAATCAATTTGTTCAAACATTTGGAACACATTATGTTTCGCGTGTTATTGTTGGTGGTACAGCGTATTTATATTCATTAATTGACTCAAGTTTTCATAATAAATCCTCATATCGAGAAGTATCGAGTCAAGTTAGTTTAATGTTTCAATATAAGTCGGGTAGTTTAAGTGTCGGAGAAACCCAAACATCAGTTCTGCAAAAAATGAGCGAAACATTTAAGAAAAATACAGAATCGTTAACAATTTTTCAACCTCCAATACCAAATGACGACAGTAGATCCGACTGGGAGTAAGTTTCGTATAAAAGCATCCGTTATTGCCTATAATAATATATTGTTTTCTAGAGTGTGGCAACGAAAAGCTAGTGATAATCCAGTTGTAGTTAATCGAACACTATTTTCTATTGATAGTTTAATCAGAAGCAAACCAAGAGTTCAAGAACATTTGCGTAAAACAATTCAATTCTATTTGAGAGACGGAGTAATGCCAACATTTGCGCAATTGAGTGGACGAAGTACAGGCCGTCGCATTTCAATTGAATATAAACCTATTGGTCCCATACATGGACTTGATGTTGTTGGTTGTGGATATGATATTCTAAAGATGGAAAGTAAATTTTGCATTTTCGATCAAAGTAACTTCACTGAGAATGAACGTTGGTCAGATCCATACAATAAAAATTTGACATATTCCGTCCCTAATGGCTGGTTTGTTGTCAATACTCCTGAATCATTGGCACTTGATGGCGAAATGACAGTAACATCTGTGGAAGATTATTTTCGTTCGAAAACTACTGTTACTGTTAGAAGATCAGGTGGCTGGTTTGGCATTGGCCGACGAACTAGTCGAACAACAGTAACGGAGTTTTATCGTCGTTTTTATCAAGATTACTATAATTTGGTACTTCGAATGAAACAAATTGGCTGGTATACATTATCGGTGTCAGCATTTCCCTATCCAAAATTAAATCCTATATTTCAACAAGCATTGGATAGTTTGCCAGTATATTTCGATGCAAACGATATAAAAATTTGGAAAGAATTTTTTGAAACCTTCGGAACGCATGTTGTTGTATCATCGAACATGGGAGGTCAAGTTTGGGCAGAAACCTGGTATGAGAAATGTTTAACTTATGAACATTCACAAAGATGGATTGATGAACAAGTATCAAGAAATTGGTTTGGATTTAGAGTAGGTGTCAAAAACATAAATGATTACACAAAAACAGTTGACGAACGTTTCAAACAACATTCTATTTTTACATCTGAACTATTAGGTGGTACTGAATCTATTGATCCATCGGAATGGGAAAAGTGGGCACCAACAATTAAAACAAAACCTCGAGCTATTTCTTATCGTCTTCTCGCATTAGACGAATCCCTACCGCCAGGTGATCTACGTAACGCAGTTAAAGCAGCAATTAATTATATTTTAACTACAGCTGAAAAAGAAGAACTTCGTTATGTAAGTCAATTAAAAAGTATGCGAGATCCACCGCAGAAAAAATGTAGTCGTAATGAAATTCGTACAAAACGATCTTCAGAAACAACTCCGGAAGAAGAAGCAAAGAAACAATTCTGTCCCTACATTGGATATAAAGGACAAGAATGTCTTGGATCACAAATCAGAGGGCGATCTTTAATAGCAGCCAATGCTACCCGAGTAAATATTTTTCTTTTTAAAACCTATCAATTATTCAAAACTATAAAAAAACACATCTTTTCTTTAGCTACCTATTGGTGTTGGTATGACACTTGATATAACTACAGGTAGACTACTTCTTCCTGCATTGGAAAATAACTTTTTTGGAAACAATTATTGGATTGATCCTAACACGAATAGAATGTATCAAGCTCCTCGTGGAATCACATTTCCGAGAATTAGTCAAGACGAAAATCGACCTGTTTCTCGTGTCTTTCTCTCGGCAGCTGAATTATCAAATGAATGGAAATATGAAAGATTGCGAGGAAGTTGGCTAGGTGGCGAATTTGGTCATTCGAAATCATTACTTGATATTTACAGTCGATTTTTTTCAAAGAATCAAGCAACAGCTATTACACAGAAACCAACAGTTTTATATCGATTACGTGTTGAAAATCTCCGATTAAATCAATATGCCCGAGAGGCCATCGAGAAACTACCAGCTATATATAATGAAACTTTATATGATGATTTCTTACAAAATTGGGGTACACATATAGTACAGCAAGCTCTTGTTGGTAAGCGTTCAGATTTGACCTATTCAACACTTAGATACTTATAAGAAATTCAATTAAAATTTTCTAGGAGGAATGCGGGAGCAACAAGTTCTTTTTAAAGATTGTGTATTTTCATTCAATGGTGCCATTACATCAGATAATTTAAATGAATATCTCAGAAGAGATATTCTCTCGCAAACACTTGGAAATAGTTTTTATGCTGATCGTCGAAAGATTAATGTTGATCATATAGTTGGCGGTGATCCAACTGAAAAAAATGAAACACGTTGGCTACAAACATTGGCTGCTAATCCTGCTTTGTTGAAAATCGAAGAATATGTTCCTTGGTCAGATTTGATTCAGATCGATCGAAGTGTACGTGAAAATTTAAGAAGAATCATTCAATCTCGTACGATAGCAGCTGATCAAATTCGAATTGATGAAGAAAATCAATTGAACGAACAACGTCTTAATGGAAGCTTTTTGGAAAAAGATGGTTATATCGGTCTTCTAAGTAATGGTGTATGCAATATTATACCTGCAACATTTGGTTCTGTAAAAGATTGTTCCGAAGGATGTGCAACTCAAGCAATGGTAAGAGTCAATCAAGATTTTCTCGATAATCAACAGCTGTTTTATGTACGAGATGAAACAACTGGATTTATTCGCAGTCGAACACGTATCGATGGACGTATGTTAACAGCTAATTCTTTCAAATAGAAAAAAAAAGAAATTTATTATATATTTTGTTTTTTATAGAAACAGTACTTGAAGGACCTCTAGTTAATGCCGGATGTTCATCGATTGCAACCGGAAGAGAACCGACGGTATCTGCTCATATATGTGTCTCGTGTGATTTAGTCAATAGCTTTCAAAATCAATGTGCATGTGTTTGTCCAAGATATCCATCATCGAGCTAATCACTAGCTAATTATCATGATTATTGAAAGTGTCATACTGCCAAAGTGGAATCTATTAAGACATAATTAATAAAACTTTTGTTTTTATTTTCTTTATTATGTTCAGTTGATGTATTTTAATTTGACTAATTCGGAAATTAATCGATTGTCCAAAAGTTATTATTTTTTAAATCATATAATTCTCACACAGTGCAAGAATATTTAGAAAGATTTCAAAATGATTTTTCGTAGAATTATAGATTGTCATTTTTTTGGTCTTTCGAAGTCAGACACTATTCGATATCAAGAGAGATTTTAAAACGAATACGTTTACATTTTTAATATGTGCGATAATTAACTTTTTTCTTTTTTGTTATTATACTCGTCTTTCTTCTCAACGAAATTTTAATCTAAAAAGAAGTGAGAAACGTAGGTGTTGTTATTTTTACCATTCTCTGTTATTATTTATACTTCAAAGTCTTTCATAATTCATCTATCTCATACGTTTTACATTGCCATAAAAACTGACAAAACACAATGTTGCCAGAGCTAATAAATACCTTTAAATGTATTAATCTACTTAATTAATTCAAATTGATGTCAGAATTATTCTTGTTCGAATTCGATTGATCATAACAGCGCAATATTTACAACGAATAATTATAACATCAATGTTTTTAAATTTATCTTTAAACAGCAATCACAAAATACGTTCCTTTCAAGTGAAACTATTCAAATGAATAAAAATATTTACTAGCAAAATTACTCTCCATCCAGATAACGAATAATGAAAAGGAGAGATATCTGATACGCAGTGATGAAAATGACATCAGAATTATCTTTCATCATGACTCCATCATAATTAAAATAGATAATATGTTAATTATATAAAAAAAAATACTAATACACAGACAATGACTTCAAGCAATAATCAATCTCTGTACAGATGACGTCTTCACTATTAATGGCCTGGTTGATTATATACCATCAAATTTGGCTATCTTCAATTGCTGTCGGCGAAATTAAGAAAGTGAGATTTCACTGTGGTAATATTTAATGTTCACTTATCTTTTCTATATTCATTATTATATATAGAATTCTAATATAGATTTCTGCATTTCTAATTAGACTCTATTTCTTATGACGATAAAAGTTCGTAATATACTAGCTTATCAGAGCCTGGCATCGTCGGAAAACATATGACAAACAAAAATAATTTTATCTCATCTTTGATTTTATGTGTTTTCGTTCACTCAATTCACATAGTCAAGTAGTATTCAGATCAGAAATGTTGTCACCATCGGATGAAAGTCTTGTCGCCGCTTTGAACAACGTTTCGATACAACTCAATCGTTACTTTGGACTATTTATTCTTCTATTTGGCATGGCAGGTAACATTATGAATATTTGTGTTTTATTGCAACGATCACTTCGATCTAATCCGTGTTCATGTCTCTTTCTGGCTTCATCAATTGCTAATGGTGTTGGACTTGTATCTTGGTCTTACTTCTCGACCATTGTCAACTTGATCTGCTAATCTTACAAGTGATAATCAGTTGCTTTGCAAACTTTGAGCTATTTTTCTATTTGACTCGATTACGATTGGCTCATGGCTTATTATGTTGGCAGCGATTGATCGATGGCTTCCATCAAACACTCAATTTAGTCTACGACAAAAAAGCGCAATGAAAAATGCTCAACGAGGTATAACTACAATTATAATCATTATCACTTTAGCAAAAACTCAACACATGTATTGTATTGAATCGAGTCTCATAGATTCTCCATTTAAATGGTACACAAGAACAGTTTGATGCAGCATTTTCTCCGATCTACCTCTTGCTTTGATTACTATTCTTTTTTCATTGATCGTGATGATTTCCTTTTGGTTTGATGATCATCTCCAATATACGCAAACCACGATCTCGTTTGCAACTAGGTGTGACACTTTACGTTAATTTAATATTAAGTGTTAAGTAAAACTACTTAATTAACTCCCTTAATTAACTCAAATTAACATCAACGGTCCACCCCTATTTGCAACCGATACACAACATTCAAGATGGCCGCTTTGCTCACAGTATACAGACAGGCATCACTGGAACTGAAGTTGAACAGAGGAAAATGGATCGTCGTCTTCGATTGGTAACTGGACAATACGTCGCAAGGCAATTCGTTGCAGACAATTCGTCGCAAGAAAAATATGTTGCACGGGCAATTCGTCGCATACATGCTGATTCTAATTTAATTAAGGGAGACTAATGAAAATGTAGAATAATTGACACATTATAACAATTTAAATTGGAACATAAAATAGAGATATTTAATTGAGGGAGAAATTTTATTGAAAAAACAAACTTGACACAAAAAAATACACAATTACAAGAAAACAAATACAAAAAATATTTACAGCTAGTCTTTTCAAATATGCACCAAGATCAACATTTCCATAATCATCGACCAGTCGTTTGATTCTTTCGTCAAGTTTTCGATATTTGAGTTTCTTCGGCTTTGGTTCTTGTCCTTGGCGAATTTGTGCGATGTCGACTTCGAATTTGGATTGTTCACGACGAATCTTCTCGGTTAATTTTGTAATAGTTGAATGTACTATTGCCACACGTTTCGTGAATGCATTGTGCCATCCTTTAATTGAATTATTTGAGCGTGGAAGATTGACAACTGTTCGATCATAAACATTCCATATTTCTATTGGAAATAGAGGTTTTTTTCGGCCACTACCTAAAATCGAAGTTGAATATTAAATAATTATTAATCAATCAATGTGCCTCTCTTTGGCTCTCCTATCCATGCTTTTTTCAAAATAACCGCGAAAATCGTCGGTAATCACATTAAACGCTTTGATGACATCTAAAACAGGAACAAAAGCTAAAGCAATTATTTTTTAATGTTCAAATGGAACGGCTCACCCTCTTGGTATTTCATTTGTAATTCAAGACTTTGAATTTGACGCCAAGTACACTGACCAAAATGAAACAAACAGTCTAAAAAAATCAATTAATACATACTTAGATGATTATTGTGAAGCAATTATTCACACCACCTTTGTGAAGAATGTTTGGAAACAATGAATTGATCGATTTTCTTGTCGCCGCTTCGAAATCGCTCAGTATTGTTTTCTGGATTGAAATCATCTACGTCCACGATCCGTTGAAAAAATGATCGTAGTGCGTTGTTTTTCTTTCTACGAGTAAGCCATAAACCAACGGAATAATTTGTGATTTGAACAATCTATGTAACGTAAACACTTGCTGGAAACCTTCTGGACACACCTAAAATAGACGTTTACTGAGTAAGCTGAAAGTCTTTGTTTTTATTTTACTTTAAATGTTCCATTGACAAACCAATGTTTACACGTTTTCAATACTGAAAGATTCGCCGCAATGGTAAAAATGATCAATTTTTCATCTTCGTGACGTACGAAGTTCTCTCCACGGTCTGTTTGTTTTAAATGATCAGGCAGTTGATTTTTGGAATTCTTTGGGAGCCCTTGATGTTGTCGGGGGTGGTCCCTTTTCGTCCTCATTTTTTTACGGACATCGGTCAGAGAAGTCCATTCCGAACTTCAGTTTCCGGATGTTCGGAATGAAAACGCCGGAAGGTCGGAATGAAAAAGACCGGGTGTTCGGAATGAAAGTCGTCTAGATGTTCGGAACGGAAAATACAG